>JANSTR010010013.1:0-22553 GCA_025434805.1 Antipathozoanthus remengesaui | reverse complement strand
GTACGATGGTGCAAGGCCATTCATACATTTGTATGCCATAACAGCATCCCTTAGGTATAATATCTGTTCTACACGTAGCCACTTGAGTTGACGTAAGAGTGGGGTGACGTGATCGAATTTCCTTGTCCCTGTTATAATCTTGCTGGCAAAGTTCTGTACAAGTTGTAATTTCTTGATGTTTGCAGCCGAGGTATTGGACCATACGCATGAACAATAAAATAACTTGTTAAAAACTAGTGAAGTGATTATAAGTATAAGCGTATCCTTATCGAAACTTTGTTTGACTCTATTAATTTGGCATAATTTAGATATACATGTTGAAAATAAGTTCGAAATATGGCTAGTATATGTTAGATGTGAATCAAGTGTTACACCTAAGTCTTTAGCGCTATCGACAGGTTTTAGGGCTTTTCCCAAGAAGGATAGGGTCGGAAAAGTCGGCATTTTTTCCATGAGTTGCCTGGTTCCAACCAACAAAAACTTTGTTTTCTCCGGGTTGATCAGAAGATTGTTTTGGCAGCACCTAGTTGCTACTCTGTGGAGATCTTTCTCTATTTTTCTCGACGCCGTTTCTATTTCCTTTAGAGGGAAGGATAGAAGTACTTTTGAATCATCTACAAATGATTCCAAGCGGCAATCTTTGGGGGCGTGAGGTAGATCGTTCAAGTAGATGCAGAAGAGGAGTGGGGATAAAATGGCACCTTGAGGCACTCCATGGGTGATTAAAAGTGGGTCAGATAAAGTGGAACCGATTCGTACCCGTTGGACGCGGTCAGTCAAGTAGCTCTTGAACCAGCTAACTACTGCTGGAGATGCACCGACTGAAGACAGCTTATGTAAAAGTTTATCATGGTTGATGCTGTCGAATGCTTTTGACAGGTCTAATAAAATCAAAGCCGAGATCTTCTTTTTGTCCATTGCATCAAGCATGCAGTCAGTAATATAGATATTTAATGTCTCCGTGGAGTGGGATTTCTTATTTCCGCTTTGTTGAGGGGAAAGTCTGTTATTTGTAATGAGGTATTTGGAAAACTGTTCTAGAACGATCTTTTCACACACTTTTGCAGCAACTGGTAGTAGTGATAAAGGACGATTATTTGACGCCACCTCGTGGTCTCCTTTCTTCAGAATAGGTACTACTTCTGCCTCTTTCCATGCCGTAGGGAAAGAGCATGTGCTGAGAGAACTGTTGATGATATCCGTTAGGGGGCCTAAGATTACCGGTAAACTGTCTTTGAATATTCGGGCATTTAGCTTATCCATCCCAGGGGACTTATTTAAAGGCAGGGAAGAGATGATACGCTGCACTTCTTCGCAGGTCACCGCTCTAAAAGTAAAAAGTTCACTAGTTGGTATGGTTAAGGGCGGGCCTTCTTGATCATTCATGACGATGTTGTGTTCTTCAGCTAGTCGCGCCGCTGACTCGGAGGCGTTTCTGCCCACAGAAGCGAAGAAATTATTGAATTCATTCGCCACTGTCTTATGATCACGGGTGTAGATTAATTTATCTTTGTCTTTTGAAGGGATGGTCCTGTTGATAACTTTCCAAAGTGAGCTGGGATTGTGTTTGTGCATCTGGACTTCCTCTAAAGTGTATTTTCGCTCGGCATCTCTGAGTATCTGCTTTACAGTGTTTCGAGACTCTTTAAAAATTTCCCAGTCAATAGGGTCGCGTGTCTGCAAGTATCGGCGATGACGCTGGTCGCGGGTCTTCATGTGTTTCTTGATTTCCTGTGTAACGAACGGACAGGGACGGTTTCGAAGCTTGATTGTTTTAATGGGAGCATGCAAGCTGAGTGTGGATTGGAGCACTTCGTTAAAAACGCCGAGTTTGTTGTTTACATCATGCTCATCAAACACAGTTAATAAGCTGTGGCAGTTTGAGGCAAGGTTCTCGGTAAATAAGCTTGGAGAGTAGTTTTTAAAGCTGCGTAAAGTTACGTGTTGAGGGATGGGCTTAGGCGATTTCAGCTTGAGCTCGACGTAAACTGGAAGATGGTCACTGACTGAGATATTTATTACGCCACTGTGACGTACCAATAAGGGTGACGAGACCAGGATTACATCGATCAAACTTTGGGTAGTATCAGTGATCCTGGTGGGCGACTTAATAAGTTGTTCAAGGTTCATTTCCACAGCAAAGTTCTTTAATGCCCTGTAATTGTGGCAATGTTCTTTTAAATAATCGCAATTTAGGTCTCCAAGAACTACTATTTGTTTGTCCATGGCTAGTGCTTGAATGTAGTTAGGTTTGAGATGGTCCTCAAAGCAGCTAACAGGGCTGTCTTCAGGGCGGTACGCAACACAAACAACGATACTTTAGATTTCTTGTATTGCACCACTAACCAGAGCTGGTGGAAATTGCGATCTGAGATGGACGATAATTCTCTTATCACTGTTGATTTAAGTTATTTGCGGACGTAAGCGCATACACCGCCGCCTCTTTTATGCAGACGATCCAATCTGTGTAGTATATAGCCATCAAGCTTAATTTAAGCGTTTGTTGTTGAGCTGTTAAGCCAGGTCTCGGAAATGGTTATAACATCATATTTCATGCGAAACATGCGAAGTTCATATCAAAGAAAGACATTATTACAATATTTTAACAGCAGATATGTTGAGGATAGAACACTGGTAAAACTGCAGGTCGCGGAGAAGTGACGCGGGTTATTTTAGGTTGTTTTAAGTTCCCCGATAGAAGGTCGAGAGACTAGACTAGTTTTTAACGTTAAAACGTCCCCGACCACGGACGGTGTGGCCAAAAAATCTTGTAAAGTTCAACACTCAACAAAGCCGGGAATTGAACCCAGGACCTCTTGGTTAGCAGTCAGCTGTCTTACCAATTGCGCTAACCTCGCACACACACTGAGGATGTTGAACTGAACCCAGGACTTCTTGGTTAGCAGTCAGCTGTCTTACCAACTGCGCTAATCTCGCACACACAAGAGAAGAATAAAAACTGAATCCAAAATATAATTTAGGCGCGTATGGTCATGTATCTCTTATTTCTTTTTTAAAAGAAATGCTTCTCTAGACCTCTCTATCTATGTAAGTAAAATATTATATCCACATAACTTCCAGAGTTTGCTATCTGGTACTACAAATATCTGAATTGTTGAAAACATATGGATTTAAAAAATGCTCTGTATTTGTTAAATTATTTCTTTTTATAGCCGTACCAATTTGTTTCATTGCAGGTCGAAACAATTGGCGATGCTTACATGGTGGTATCGGGGTTGCCGATACGAAATGGTCTTCAGCATGCGGGAGAGATTGCTAGTATGGCCTTGCACATGCGTCGGGAGATTTACAACTTTACAATTCGCCATAAACCAGGACAACAGCTCAAGCTCCGGATAGGAATTCACAGCGGTAAGAAAATCCAGGACATGCAAAACGTAATATGAATCTGTGCAGAAACATACTTCCTAACTTTACCTTTCTAAATTTACCTTGTAAAATAGATGTCAAACAACGATGGAATTTGTTGAGAATATGCGCTAATGCTAATAAAATGATACAAATGATAAAATAGTAATATACCAGCTTGGGACATTGTGCCTATCAAACCGACCTAACACAATTATACGCATTTCAGACTGAAGGAAGTATTGTCTTTCAATACCATAGGCAGCCCTGTCTGATTCCCACTCTAGGTGTTGCTTAAATACTCAGGAGTGGCTTTAAAGAAAGGTGTTTGAAGCTTAAGTCTACCCAAGGTTTTAGGTGATGTTCACGTTACGACGTCTAGTTTGACAGCAAACTATATTTTTAAGTTATTCAGTTGAGTTATTATGCACGGTTCTGTGATGCAGCAAGCAATTAAACACAAGTACAATCAATTATTTAGGACCCGTTGTGGCTGGTGTTGTTGGTCTAAAGATGCCCCGCTATTGTTTGTTCGGCGACACTGTCAACACAGCTTCGCGAATGGAATCCAATGGAGAGGGTAAGACCTGAGAAATTTCAAGAAACTAAAATTTCCTGGTTTTCGATCCTTAAAATGAACGCAAGTATCGTTTTATTATATTAATTCTACTGCATACTCTCTGGTGGAGAACTATTCATAGGAAATCTTCTCTTGGTAATTTATTTGTAGATTCTGCAAATCTAATTTCTAGTGCAGTTGTATTTGGTTGCCACTATCTACACAATTAACTGTACTAAAGATAAAAATCCATCCAAGGATCAAACATGCTCACCTGTTATTGCGACGTTGTGATAATTTGCCAAGTGAAATTAAGTGCTAAGTGAAAGTAAGAGTTGAATCTAAATTGGTATAGAAACTTATTCAGATTTGTGTTTCTGTCGTCTTTTCTTAAAACTGTTATTGATATAGATAGCTTTTTTTCACTTCACAGCTCTCCGAGTCCACATTAGTCCTGCTACTAAAGGGATACTGGATCAACTCGGGGGTTACCATGTGCTTGAGAGAGGAGAAGTATTTCTAAAGGTACTTCAGTTACCAATATCCCAATTAAGCTAATTAAGATAGCCAGTGGCCTCCTAACCTCCCCATTTACAACAATATTCAATGACCTGGATTACCCCTATTTATAAGAGGGACAGTTCTACCGAATTAGGAAACTACAGACCAATTGCAGTTATCCTCCCTTTTAGCAAAATTTTTAAAGGATGGTATTAGAAAAACATAATATATTATCCAAATACCAATTCGGATTTCGAGAAGGAGATTCAACTAAGTATGCAATTCTGGAAACAATATAAAATCTTAAAACAGCAGTTGATGAGAATAGAATAACCTGTGGAATTTTCTAAGATTTCTCAAAAGCATTTGACAGGAAAAATTATATATCCTGTTGGCCAAAATGAACAAATATGGTATTCCTGGACTGCCCTTTGAGTGGTTTTCTAGTTACTTAAAAGGAAGGAAGCAATATGTTAAAATAGGAAATAACGAACCTAAATAGACAATAACCTGTGGTATACCTCAGGGATTAACTTTTGGCCCTCTTCTTTTTCTATTAGATATAAATGACCTACCAAACTGCTCCGACATATTATTGTTCAGACTTTTTGCAGATGATACTACCATATTCTACTCTTCTAATAAAGCTCGAGAATTAGAAACAGTAATGAACCAAGAGCTTACCAAGGCTCTAAAATATTGCACTGCTTACATCTTCTTGACAACCAAAACTGACCTATTATTTGTCTATGCAAAAACTGTAAATAGTGGGCAGAACCATAAAAAATATATTTTTTTACCTGCATATAGCTATAAGATACATAGTAATTGTGAGATGAGATTTGGAGAGAGGAAGATCAATTCTTTAGTCTAAGGAGGAATTTCTGAGGCCGAAATGAAATAGAATTGAACACTTCTATGCCGACCCTATAACCTTACCTAAGACCTCTGGTTATTATTTTAAGATATGGACTATTAAACGTTTTTGTATTGATTTCACGTTTTTATTCTTTTTTGTCCTAAAACCCAGGGAAAAGGCACATGGATTACATACTGGCTAGAAGGGACAGAAAATGAACTTAGAACAAAAGCATTTGAAAGACCTGTTGAAAAAAGTCCGCAACTGACTAGAAAACAGAAAGAAAGTGGATGGAAAATTGTCAAACGACTGTTGCACAAAATACCTCAGCTACAGGAAGCTGGGCTGAAAAAAAATGGTGCTCTACCACCACTCAAGTCCGCTCAAGTAACCTGCAAACAAACTCCACCTGGACACTTACCCCCCATTGCAATTTAGCTGCGGACACTGCTGTTAACTAAAAAGCATTCAGAAGATAAAAACTGCTGATGTCCCTTAAATGACGACTTTCATGTATCAGATGAAAAAGTGGACCAGAGGCAAAACTCAGATCAGTAACAAGCGAGTAATGAGTAATATATTGGCTGAACAATACAGCTTGATAACGAAGTTCAATAACGGACTCTTCCTTCAAGCAAAGGAGGGAAGGAGTGCCGCAAAAGGTATCTGGCATCTTTGAAATGAAGACAAGCTACTGATCAATGGTTCTTAACTTATTCGGTTTCCTCAGGTAAAACTTTGTGGTCATTTCGATGTCGTGAAAATATTGTGGAATGCCACTCGTTGCAGTAAGGAAGGTGTCAGAATCACACAATGCAAGGTGTTTGAAGGACGATACAGTGGTGACGAAATTAGCTTTTCTTTTTAAATAGATTTTCCAGATATCTATTAACCGACAAAAGAGATTGTCAGTCTACATTTCTATGCCATCTGGATTTTATGTTGATAATTATTCAACCAAGTTTTAAATTAAAGATTGAAAGGTTGTTGCATATTGCAAGAGCGTAAATATATACTTGTGTTAGGGTAAATATATTTTTGCATTTCCCACACTAAAGTCATTATCTATTTAGTGAGCTTAGTATGTACATATAGATTTACTGCTTAGCTTCGTGTGGAAGTACCCAAGTTCACTTATTGTCATAGTAAAATATACAAATAAAAATCGAATCATAAATCTGTTTCATTGCGGCTGAGCAACAGGTTACACGGGGGAAACATTTATTTATTTTTGTGGTAGAGGGTCCTCAGACGTGACCCCAAATTTGAAATTTACTCATACCATTAACGTCCGCAGGGGAGACGGGCAAAAACCTTCCGTGTGTGGCAGTCGTACTTGTTTTTTATACTTTCGCCATGTTAAAATGGTGTTACAAAAGAAGCTTGCCAGGTCAGTTTCGAGCAGCGAAAGCAGTGATCGGGTTGTTACGTTAATAAACATTGGCTGGCTTATTAGTGAAGCCTACAAAATGTTTTGTAGAATGTGTCGGGCGAGTTAGTTTGAGGGAAAGTAGATACGGCAAAGAATTACCTTTCTCGAACGCTTGCAGTAAATTGAATAGAAAAATTTTATTTTAAACGACAAAATAAACGTTACTATAACACACGACATGCTAGATTAAGATCTTTAATTAAAATTAAGTTAAACAGAAAATGAATTCAGTACCCTTATGTACTTCGGGGCACCCCTTTTCTGTTAACGCCCTAGATATACATATAATCTGAATATATAAACTGTATGAGAAGTCGCTTCAAATGCCGGAAATATATTATTTGAGTCACGAGAATCCTTGCGAAAGAATTAAACTGCAAGCACTACTGGTAGACCAAAGACGAGATCATGGTTGTAACCGATTTCATAACCTGCTTAACTTGAGTTGCTGGTAAGTAACATTGACATGAGAACATGTTTAAGGCAAATTGCAAGAATCTATCCGCAGAGTTTTACTGTCGTAGCACAGAAACTTGAATAAATTGAAGTGGACACCTAATGTGCAAAACTTTAAATAATAAGCTAGACCATTTGGGATTTGCGAATTTTCACGTAATGATCTTGAACTGCTGCAGCTTGTTATGAACCCACAAACTGGACTCTTCACAGCGCGACTATTATAAGCTCCTTCTTTATTGATATTATCATACTCTTTATTTACAATTATATTGGGAATCTGCAATGATAAATACTCTTATATCTTATTACAATATATCGCATAATTGTATGATATCTTGCTGGATACTTTATACTCTATAATGTCGGCAGTAACAATATGTGCAATTTCTGTTTAGTTAAGAATTGAAATTACGCAAAAAGGTTTGATAAGCTAAAGATACGAATCGAGCTACTGACAAAAACCCGGAAAATAAACCCGACAAAATTAATCGTACTAAACATTTCACAGTACGCAAATTCTAATTGTTTCCTGTTGCCTGTAGATCCTTTCATATGCTATTTCCAGGTACTTATATAATGTTAAATATTAGAAAATATAATGTACGATCATATACAACAAAATGACACCTGCATAACTGCAAAAGGCAATCCAAATACCGTCGAAAAGGAATTACGCAAATGTTTATTGTTGGTTTGTGGCTGTCCACTCCGTTTCTTGAGAGGAGTTCTTGTACGTTTCAGGCCTACGTTTTGATCTTAAATAAGTTCAATTCTAACAGGCACTTGTGTTTGCCTACTAGCTCAATTGCAAAATTCTTGCAAACATCTCTTCACATCTCAAAACATTTAGAATGAAGCATTTACTTGGACGACCCCATATCATTGTTGATTTGATACAACTAGCATTAATCCCCAAACCTTTTATTTCCAAAACTCTAGTGAGCAAAGTTTATTAAAACCTGTTTCAAGAACCAAATAACGAATCCTGAAGAGAAAGTTAGCAATTTCGCAACCCAACTCGCCGATGAAAACTTAATCCGATAAGACAGACGGTCTAACATTTGTTGAATTTCATGCGCTTGAGAAACGTGTAATTAGAACGTTGATTAGACTGGCTTAGAAACGCATTCCAAGCCCAAGTGTCATTATTCACGAACGCTGCGGACTCAGTGAAAAGTCCGAGATTAAAAGACGTAACTCTAGAAAACTAGAAAATTAGCTACAACAATGTCACTTCTTGCATTACATAGCTTTAACCAGATTTATATTGACATGCTTTTAAGAGTGATGTGGGACAATAGACAAATTATGTTCGCCCAATAGCAAATGCAAATATTGGCATGAAAAGCTATCGGAAAGTTCATAGTCCTGACGAGGTTAACGTTTAATTTCACGAGCAAAATATTAATATTGCACAAATCGTGAAGCGATGATTTCAAGTGAAATTTAACGTGGAATACCCGATACAGGCAGTGAATGTTCCACGAATCGCATTGCAGGCATGAATCTTGCAAGGTGGGTAGATATGTGTAACTTGTACCGACTTTTTCAAACGTTTCGCGCGCAAGAAAACCATTTTCCGTGCTCTGTCAAACGACTAACGAACCAAGACTACTTGCGTGGGAAAGGTTGAAGAAGCACGTGCGTGGCTGGTTGGGTGCAATTCCAGGCTGATCATGTACTAGTGCAATTCCACATTAAGGTACTTCGTCCTCCATCGGGTGAATAGCCAATTAGCTGGCGTGATTCATCCTTGCTTGCGATTCTTCTTATAACTGTATTTAAATCGCATATTTTTGTTTCCGCGCCTTGCGTAGTGATCACCAGTAGGGTACGCCTTCAGACACGTGTGTGACCAGTGTGATTCCACGAATCGTCCTCAAGTCGTTGCCATCGTTTTAGTACTGGGGAACCAGCGGAAGGTGTAGTTTTTTTTAAACTGCGCCGCAAGCCGCTAGGCGAGTGTCTGTGAAGTGAGGTATTAGACCCAAAGGAGAACCCAGGGAGGTTAAGCAGAGGCGAACCCGAGATCGGGCGGCCATTGGCCTGATTTGGCGATCGAGGTGGTCGATGACGATGAGGTACCTCCATTTGGCAGTGTTTTAACCAGTACGTGTTGACGTTGCCTTTTCCCTGCAAGCAAAAGTAAATGAAATGAGAAGGTAGATCCCCAACAAGGACTCCGCAAGTTAGGGATGTCTTCTGGATTTCCACAATTCCGCAACTCATGGGAAACAACCTTCATCAGAGCCCTGGATCCTATTTTGTTCTTTTCTGGATCCACGTTTTGCCTTAATCTTAAACTGCTGGAAACGGAGATAAACAAGGTTCAAAAGCTACTCATTATCTGGTAGTTTAGGTGACACAACAAGAAACAAAGCAAGCGCATCAGAAATCTTCAATCGGATCTAAAAAAAAATGTGCTATCTATTCTTCCCAACTGACACACCAGGAAGCACAAGATCATGATCACTGTCTTCTTAGGTGTAATAAAACATTAATCAAATGCACAATTTATCAAGAACTTTGCGAATGTATATATAGTACACTATATGCCCAAGGATGCTGTGAAATCTTTCTTTGTCCAAGATACGAGACCGTAAAAGTATATCATTATTACTATATGCACATATAGGCTTCCAACATATAATACATTAATGTCGAAATATTAATGTTCATTACACCAGTAAACGGCAACCCTGTAAATATAAAGTTACGGTTACCTTGAGGAAGATTTCCCCACGTGGTTCAACAGCATATCCGCCAAGTGCTTCAAGAATGCGCTTGGTTACTTCACTTATGTGAATTTGTAATGCTAAACATGGGAAAACATGCAAAAGGCAATGAGCATGTCTTCTAAGTGATAGTAATAGACAAGGGCAGGATGAAAATCAATATCAGAATAAAGTCGAAGCTGACGAAGACGACAAAGGGACAAAATTCAAAGGTAAAATAAGCAGATAACAACACACAAATGGGTTCCAGTTAGTATATCAAATAAAGAGCTTTAAGTAACTTGTTAATCTGACCTACCTTCTCCAGTTGACTCCATCCTAGAAGCTGTGTTGACAGTATCGCCGAATAAACAATACCTTGGCATAGTGTTTCCTACAACTCCAGCAACAACCGGACCTGAAAGAGCCAAATGAGGCAATCAATTCCTTAATAATATTTAATTATTGATTACGATAATTAACCAAACAATATGACATGAGAGGAGCAGAACAATTGCTTTATTGATTACGATAATTAACCAAACAATATGACATGAGAGGAGCAGAACAATTGTTTTATTGATTACGATAATTAACCAAACAATATGACATGATAGGAGCAGAATAATTGTTTTATTGATTACGATAATTAACCAAACAATATGACATGAGCGGAGCAGAACAATTGTTTTATTGATTACGATAATTAACCAAACAATATGACATGAGAGGAGCAGAACAATTGTTCTGATATTCGATTCAGGGTTGAGGGAGGGAGGGGGCCAGGACAATCGCCCTCTCCCTCCCTTCTGGAGCTGAATTATCGCTATCGCAGCACAAAATTGGTGTGTCAATATATTCTATTTGTGACCTTTTCACAAACTGCTTAATCAGGGCAGCGCTCGGCGAATCAATGTCGTAGGACTTATGTTTTTAGCAAATCCGGCCTATACAAATACTGCAACGAGGTTTTCTCGTTCGAACAAAAGGCAGACCTGGACCTTTGAGTACGCGTATGCGTTTGACTTGGTGTAAGCTGAGCCCCCTCCCCCTGTTGCAAGAGGCTCCGTCGTCTCTGTGATTCCGACGTCAAGAACAACTCTACGCGATGCTTAAATTTACACTTAATATTATCGGGGTTTGAGTCACTCGCAAGCCTGTGACTACTGAAACTACCGCCATGAGTTATTTCAGTATGACTTGTTCACTATTATCTTATGCTGAAATGACTTGACACTCCAGTGACAGTATAGGTTTAAACGTCTAGGAAATAACAACCAAAGCACAAAGGTAAAGAAAGAAGGGAAGGGGAAAGGAAAGGAAGGAAGGAAGGAAGGAAGGAAGGAAGCAAAAAGTGAAAGAATATACGAAAAGTCGAACTTAACGCATTAGAATTTGCTCCAACAAATACATGACTCGATTACCACTGTGAATTCCAACTCTCAGTTTTAGTTTGTAGCCAGGTTTGTGATGAACAATGAATTCTGTTTTGACAGCGTCCACCAAGTGAAGTGCCATGCGCGCTACCTCCCCCGCGTGCTTGTGGCCGTTGCGTATCGGGAGACCGGACACCACCATGTACGCATCGCCAATGGTCTCCACCTGCCGGGCAGAAGGAGTGCACTAGAGTACAATATAACAGCCCTGTATTGGTATGTGCACGGTTTAACGGGCAATTATTTAACATATTTACTGGCTTAGTTAGCTTACATAACTTTAAGATTTAGATTTATGTTAACGTTCTGCAGTAGAAAAAATGTTATTCAAAAGTTCTCTGTCATTAACAGTAGCAGCGAATGCGGAGATTTAAGCAAAAAGCTTTAGTCAACTAAGAACGGTAAATTTAGTATTTACACTGTAGTCTTTATTTAGGTGATATAACAAGTTAATATATTTTCAGCCATTCTTATATAGTTTTATATTTACTCAGATCTATGCATGCACAAATGTCGCGAGTCATACACACACACATGCACATGAAAATGTACATGCTTATATATAATCAACACAAACACAGACATAATATTTCTTTCTCTACTTCGTAGTGAAATCGCATTATTCTGTTAGCAAACTCCAAGTTATTTTAGTGCACATACCGTTTGTATTCTAATAAACACCAGTCCCCCGAGTTTCTATTTCGATATACACGACAACAATTCGTTCGGTCTAATGTTCGAAACAGCTGGCCGGGATTTGTACTCAAAGCAGAAATTATTGCATGTTTTTCCGTTGTTGTCCAACTTGCTGTAATACATTAGTAGATACATTTAAATGGTCGGAACTTTATTATGTCCAAATTAGCAGGAAAGCCAAATACTTTTTTGCGAAATTAATACGTCCATAATAGAGGTTATTCACTGTGAAATTGTATGATACGGCTGGGTATTCTAACGAGTTAGCTTTAGGCGAGAAGGAAAACAAGCGATTTGTGAACGGAGAATCAATCCATTTAATTGTGAAACCGGTTGGTAAACAGTTTAATAGCGCATCGTATCTGTACT
The DNA here is from genome assembly GCA_025434805.1 of Antipathozoanthus remengesaui. Taxonomy (NCBI): domain Eukaryota; kingdom Metazoa; phylum Cnidaria; class Anthozoa; order Zoantharia; family Parazoanthidae; genus Antipathozoanthus; species Antipathozoanthus remengesaui. The sequence continues at coordinate 10,159 of JANSTR010010013.1, read as the reverse complement.
CATTTGTTACATATTCGCACTATAAAATACTACATTGTATAATAATGCTTATTATCATTATTATTATTATTATTATGCAAATTTGCAATTTTCTTTATTCTGATTGGTTCATTCACTATTTATTTTTCCTTTATTTGCTTGCTAAATCTATCATTGTACACTGTGCGATAACTGAACAAAACTCGCTTGTCCGGGATAACTGAGTAAACCAATCAGAATCTCAGTTCTTGGAATACTGAACTGAAAAATTAGCAACAACAAAATAATACCAATAAACAGCAACACCTTACGAATGAGAAGTTGTAGCAAAACAGCAGTCTCATGCAATTTCGTTATCACTCGTATGATTACAGACTGAACTGGTGTCTACTGAGTCTTATAACCACACTTATTCCTATTATTCTTATTATCTTTGTTATTTTGTTCATTTGAATCCGCACTGGCTTACGAGTTCACCATGGATACGCATATTGAAAAACCCGAGAGTAATGCAATAAACTCGGCTCGAAAAAGGATGATTACTCAAAGAAAGGGGAATTAAGAATCGGCCCATGCGTTTACTAAAATAGATACAGAATTTAGCAATCTCTATAGATCAAGACTTAGAAGATTTCTTAGAAAAAAAATTTAGTTCTCCTGTTTTGCGAGATCGGAACCAACTGACTGGGTATGCTGTGGGTCATGAGTTTATTAGCTGAGCAGCGCAGGAAATTACTGTAAAATTCCCTTCTTCAACTTTCAATCGTCCTAACTATCTAATGCTTCTTTCTTTAGTTCCATTCTCACGAGTTTCTTCCTTTTCACTAATCATTGAACTGTATTAATATGAATTGAGTTGAAGGATTTGAAGGAGTTGAATAAGTTGAAGGAGTTGAAGTAGTTGAAGGAGTTGAAGTTACCTTGTACACATCATATTCCCTTATGATGTCATCGAACAGCGTGTACAAATCATTTAGAAGCGTCACGACCTTTACGGAAAGAAGAAATGAAACCATGCAATTAGTACCTGTTACCCGTTCCACTCGAAAGAGCAACTTTCGAGGGCTCGGCTCAAGGCCATTTAACGGACTGTCAGCAAGTGTGAGGCCATGTATTGACTTTCACACATTCAAAAGAGACACTCTGGCTATTTTACTCACAAGGGCTAGCCAGCGCCTCAGCTAGTTAATTATATCTAACAAATTTGTAGATTTATAGTAGTTTTATAGTTATTTATAGTTAAGATTAACTGTAGTTTTAGTTAGCAGATGTAAAGCTATTATGTAGAGAAGCTGTTTTAAAATATACCTAATTATTATTACTATTCTTAATATTATTATTCTTATTATTATTAATGTCATTGAGATATGATTCTCATGACAAGCAAAGCTCTGCAACTGCGTGTTGCTTTAAGTTTATTTTTAACATTGCATTTAAAAGTATAAGCGTCAATAAAATTGTGATTTACATCGGCCTTAGAAGTATTTATGCTGAAAATACTTCACAATTTGCAATATGCTGTTCATTTCAGAAACTGGACTCATGCACAACAACTGCAGATGTAAGAATTAAGATAAATGCCGATGCTGAACACGGTCCATATTTACCTGAATTGGTGAACTCTCAGCTGAGAGTTCGGTAAATCCAACGATGTCACTGAAATAAATAGACACTTCATGGAAACTTTCCGCTTCCACTTGCTTTCCCTTCTTAAGCTGTTCCGCTACAGTGCTGAGGAGGGAAACACAAGGAACTTAAGCTGTTTTTCTACAGTACTGAGCATTGAAACACAAGGAACTTAAGTTGTTCTGCTACAGTGCTGAGGAGGGAAACAAAAGGAACTTAAGCTGTTCTGCTACAGTGCTGAGGGAAACACAAGGAACTTAAGCTGTTCTGCTACAGTGCTGAGGAGAGAAACACAAGGTACTTTACTTAAAACAAGGTCAGTTGGAATTTGTCCTTCTTAACTTGAGCTACATTTTTACATCCTAAGTTTCACTATACCCCACTAGATGAATGAAAGACCATTTAAGAAAATATTGTTACTTGAGATTTCCGCTAAGTTCTAATAAACGTACCATAATTTCAAGTTTCATTAACAGAAAGAAAGATAAACACAAAGGTATCTGGAAACTTTTAATCCTATGGAAGATAAGTAGAAAATCACTTTCGATTGAATGGAGTCCGCTCCCTCGGCTACTATACTACTGTGAAAGTTCGTGCTCTCCAGGCCGAGTGGGTTAAAATTTAACCTCTGGTGACAGTTACTGAACTCTGGTTACTGGACAAGTGTTTGAATTAAATATTTTCATCTAGGAACGTGTAGTTCAGCCTTTATAATGCAGTCTACTGACATTCTCAGTATGTGTTCTACGACAGTAGTAGTTATTGAGTCACCGCGTATTACAGCTAAGTCGGAAACACTTGGTCACTTGGTCACTTATTGCCAATTATGGCAACAGAGTGACACACACCGATGTGCTACCGTTTCCACTGATAAGCTACCACATCACCCCCCTGTTACCGAAAGAAAATAAACTAGCTTTTATCTTTTTCAACCGCAGTGGCGAATAATTCTCCGCCACTTTTGCCTTGTTTGTCGAAGGACAGCTCATTTTCACCCGGTCGCTACTAATATTATCATTATTGTCACTCTCACTGAAACTGTCACTATTACTGACACTGTTACTGTTACTGTCACTGTTACTGTCACTACCACTGTAACTGTCACTGTTACTATCATTGTCACTGTCACTCACTGTCACTCACTATCATTGTCATTGTCAATTAATGAGTATCTAATCGTTCTTAGTACCTGGGCAGCATTCTCTCAAGCAAAGCGTCCGTCTTCTTTTTCTCCTCAATCAGTTGACCTGTTCTCTCGATCACCAACTCCTCCAGGTTGTCTGCATATTTCTCCATCATATACACAACGTTATCGAATATATTGGTTTTCCTGTGAACAGCAAACATCAGTCATATTTCAAAATCCTTGGGCAAACATGAAGGTAAGAGGGGGAAGGGGAGGAATGCAATAACCCCCACGATTTTACTAATCCTTATCCGCTTATCGTGTAAGTTAGCAGGAATACTAAAGAGCTTTCTATTAAGACTGGTCACGTGATAATCTGACTGTTGCCATGGATACTGAATTTGATAAAAGGCGCCCACATTGAAATTTTCCTGAAACCACTTAATGCAGCGAAAAATTTTCAACTGCAAAATGCCGAAAGCAAAATAGTTAACTCTGTAAGAATGCAAAATAAAAATAATTGTTGCAAAAACAAAAAAATAAAAAGTTGTCTCATCTCACATTATTTTTTCAAAAACTCAGAAGAAGTAGCAGATTAATTTACACTTCAAATATATGTTAATTTAAGTTAGTTTAAAACATTTAGAAAAAATCATCAAACCCTAAGGGACAATAAACCCCTCCCCTTTCCTGTCTGTAAAAGGGCTAATAAAAGTAGCCACGTCCGGCGAACTGTTTCGAAAATAATCTCGGTTTTTGGAAAAAATAAATTAATACCTGTTCATTGTAGAAACAGAATTATCTTTGTACGCAGAAAACAAGTTTCATTACGAATATTTTACCTTTGTGATAAAACACAATGCATATAATGTTTTTGCCATTATCAACTTCATAAATTCTTTTGTGAGTGTTAAAAATAACAAAATCATATTGCAATAAATGTTTTACAAAACGTCATTTGACAATGTGGTTGCCATGGCAACTACTTCCCCACTGACACCAAGGCAATATACGATGATTCGTGCTTTTCTGACGATCTGGTTAGCGTATTTCCTGAATGTCAATAAAATCGATATAATTTGGCAGTTCTAAAACGTTATGACCTGAAAAACCTTTGGACGTGGTAACTGAAGTGTTGTAAGCGAATCTAATCATTTGGGTTGAAAGAAACCCCAGCTTTTTGAAAGGTAAAATTGTGGCCGCTATCTTTTGGTGCACCAAAGACAAGTGGTGCACAACATGGCAGCCGCATACTAACTACAGTAAATGTTTTGAACATTATTTGGCCAATAGCTCCGTTACAAAATATCTTATTACCCAAACATTTTTGTCATTTGTATACTTTTAATGGGCTATACAGAACAGCATAAAGTTTGTGCCAGCATCACAGTTTCTGCCTGCAAAACACCTATTGCAGTCACGCCAAGGGCAGACACGTTTTGAAAATAACACTAAAAGGCTTAAATTTTAGTAAAATTATTTATTCACAAAATTGATATATTTATGCAATAGTCATAACATCAGTTTTATCTTTCCTATCATCTTCAAGTAAAGCAAGGGATGACTAGTAAAAGACATCTGTGAAGTAACTTTCTATAAAAACAACCCCAGAAGGTATAGTACTTACATGCCATTATTAATCATAAGTCTATGCATAATTTTCTTGATTTCGTGGAATTCTGGCCTGCATTCAGGAGACTCGTCCCAGGCTTGTTTCATCAGCTCTCGCAACTCCTCCACTCCAGAGATGAGGTTGGGCACGGTGGGTCGGAATGGCGGAAACTCCCGTGCTTCCACACGTCGAACAATATCTGAAGTTTCAAAACATTATAAACTGTCTGTGTAACGGATATTTTCTTAAGCCCCTATCTCCATAATTTGAATTTATTAACCCTAGAAAGCCAATGAGAGGGGGCCAAATTGATCCCCCCTACTAATATTCTTGGGATTACACGCAGAGTTTGTCGTGTTTTCATAAATGTAAATGTCGTAACTTTTCGTATTTATTAGGAAACACGCCTATTTGACTTTCTTATTCCCTTTTGTATAGTAAAACATTCATTACTGAAATTGACGCAATTTCAAAATTCAAACAAGAATGCAGTTTTTAATAAACGTAAAATTTCTTACTTAAGTTTTATTTTAGCACTTACAATTTCTAAACCAAACTATTGTTGCAAGCCCTACAATTAGCCCGAAGTTTTTCAGTGCGACAATTCCAACAGCTTCGCAGAGCTAATTAACCGCCAAACGCTCCCTCCCCCCAAAAAACCGAAAATGTCGAGACTTCAGTTAGTCGGAGCTATCTACCCATCCCTCTAAAAATGAAAATAAAACCAATAAGAATAATAATAATAATAATTAACAGGGTTGCATGCCACTCAAAATGAGGAATGAGATTTAACGACTTCAGTTTCCATGACTTTTCCATAACCTCAATCCATTTCCATGACCAAAACATACGGATAAATGTGTGCGTCGTGCGTTTCTCGACACACTTTGCTTAAAATTCAAGTAAAGGCCCAGAAAATATAAAATTCCTTGACTTTTCCATGACCTCAGCAATTTCCCCTAAATTCCATGACTTTGCCAGGCCTGGAAAATGCATTTTCAAATTCCATGACTATCATGACTTTTCATGACCGTGGGAGCCTTGTAATAAATTTCGCATTTTCAATAATAGAAAAGTAACAGTAATGGCAAAAAGGTAAACTTTGAGTTAGTTTTGAAATATGAGACGATTTTTTGTAACGACGCCAGCAAGGGGACCGTCTCAAAAAGGTGGTGCAGTAATCGATCCCGTATAGTATTCCTAACGTCTCTCCTAAAATAGAACTATCATATTTCAACCTTTTGGATCCAGGTAATCAGCGCTGTAAGGACCTTCTCGGGTGTGGAACTCTTGAAGTATGATAGCGAAACTGTACACGTCCCCTTTCTGAGTGCCTCGGGTTGGACGAGTCGGCAGCCTCAGGATCTCAGGTGCAACCCATAACAAATCTGTGTAAACACAAATCCGAAACGGAATTAATTATGAGAGTATTCGTTTACAGGTTCTTCAAGCATCAGTTTCAGCCGAAAATTGTGATTACAGTGTACGTAAACATGCAAAAATCTTGAATCATGCGGGAAGCAGTGATTAAATTATGGCTGGACACAAAACCACATTGTTATATACAAAAAATAACACTAATAACTATAACCAATTAAAGGTTAGTCATTGACGTGACTCTATCTAAATTAACCTATGTTAAACGTTTAGGCTCAGAACGATAACATAAATGTTGTGGTGGGAGGGGGTCATTATGACCCCTCCCGTAATATTTGTCCGTCTAGATTAAAATTTGGTATGGATGATTTTTGACATGTAAGCTCTTAATTAAGTCTAAAATTGTGGTTGTTTATTGGTTTCCTTGGTAACTATGACCAAAGATGTTAACGTCTGGTCCGCTATCTTGGATTTGCAAAATTTGAATTTATTACCAATTTTCAGCTTATCATGTTAAAACACTTCAGAAACAAATTTTGTTAGCTTATAGTTAAGAATTAGACCATAAAAAGGGACAAATGAGTTTAAAAGCGTTTTTTTTTTCTGTAAAATGTGTGATTTCAGAATTAATGACTTGAACTACATATTTTTTCTCATAGTTTACGCAAGATGCGTCACGTAATAACGTAAAAAATGTTCTCATTTATTTGGTTACCTTACAGTTACTGAACGTTTCATGGCAATAGTTGTTAACGTTATTTTATAGGGCAACATTATTAAGAAAAGAGTGCATCATGAAAAATGTTCAGACAATCTCAATCATTCCTTGCAACAATCGATTCTGGAATGCAGATATTGAAGTACTCACTCTGGTAGTAAGCACGCTCAGTGGGGTACGAATTGGCTTGCTTAGAGCGGAACGACGGGAGTCCGTAATCCGAAATCTTTAGCATCCAGCGGCTATCCACTAAGCAATTGGAAGATTTCAGGTTTCCGTGTGATTTGATCAATGACGCGTGAATGTAGGCCATTCCCTGAAAGTGAATCCAACGGGAGATGATTATTAAACCATACATCCGTCACTTTACATGTATACTGCGTACCAAGGTAATATTTTCCCTGAGGCCCCGTCCACACCGATCTGAAGTTTTTTGAATGTGCAAATTTTTACTTTCTGGATACGGATTTTGTCCATACGGATATGATTTTAATCCGCTCTCCAGAGTGGAAAAAGTAAATACGCAACGAATCCGATACCGTGTGGACGGTTAATCCGGATATTTTCGAATATGATGACGTCAGAAATTAGTGTCCAGTCTCTTAGCAAGCAATGAACTATTCACCAATATGGCGGAAAAACGTACAAAACGCCCTAGGTATTGAAGTGAATCCATGCAGATACCATCGTATTCGTAAGGGCGGGAAAATTCGATTTGAATACGCTACGCGTGGACGGAGATTTTTTTGAATCTAGAAAAAGTGGAGGATTCAAAAATATCGTTCCCGGGTGGACGGGGCCTAAGTATATCATAAAAAACGCACGATCTTAAACAGGACAAACTCCTAATACATATAGTTTTTAGAAAAACTATTGACTCCGTCGGCGGGTAGGTAATACGTATCGTTAAATCAACCAAGGGTTGGCAAAACATCTTCCCGTAAGGTTGGAAGAAGCTGTAGTTTCGAGGGTTAGCCCTTCGCCGGATCATCTAAAAAAACCCTAAACAGTGAAGGGGTTAATAGAGAAATTTACTATTGTATGCGGAGTGAAATGCAAGACACAGCCACTGGTCAGTAGTTAAGGGCAAAACATACTGAAATTTGATGAATGAAAATCCTTCATTAATGCAATCAGGTGCCAAAGTTCCGTTCCGTTCCTTTTTTTGCGAGACTCATTAAAGTTATTGTGTTTAACGATACCGCTAATTAGCAAGTCTTAAAACGAGAGAAGAGCCACTGTTTGGGAATTTCTAAGATGTTCAACAAAGCGATCGGCTAATTTCACTGATGTAAAGATTTTTACAAACTGAACACTTTAGGCGCTGTTACACTGTGCAATTTTCCCAGCAACTTGTGTCGCAACGCTTTAAAATATAGATTTGCAAGTTACCGAGGTCAGGTGTTACACTACAGAGCGATCTCAGCAACTTGCAACATTTCTGGACGTGGGAGAATGGGGAGAACTCACATTTATCATTTGAAAGAGATGTACGCATGCGCTCTTGGAGAAAATGCCTCAATATCGCAAGACAAGTTACTGGAGGGTGATACACGGCGCAATGGTGTTGCGAGTTGCTGCAATCCATTGCGAAAAGTAGACACGACTTCTACTTTGTGCAACGCTACGCGCAACAAAAAAAATTGCAAGACAACCCCTGTTACACTGTGCAATTCTCCAGCAACTTGTCTCGCAACGCCGTTGCGAGACAAGTTGCTGGGAAAATTGCACGGTGTAACAGCGCCTTTAATGCAACAAAACAAGTTCGAAGTGGTGCAACTTAAGTGTTCATGTGAACTGCGCAAGCGTAAGTTGGGCCGGCAACTATTAAATGTTCGCGTAAACAGTGCAAAACTTGTTTCACGCGCGCTAAGTGGCGGCCCTATTACCCTTCTTCATAGTCTATCGTACCTTGACAATGTCGGACACAAGGGAACAAATGAACATATGGTCGAGCTTCACATCTTTGTTCTCAAGAATATCCTATAGAATTAGATAAGATTTAAATGGCATTAAATTTTCGTTGGGATCTTAACTGCAGCTTCACTGTACGCAGCTGTATAGTCTCTACTTATAGAACTGTCTAACAATGGATATCGATTATTCTTCTATGCAACAGTCCAAATCTACCGCAGTCATAACGACGTATAATCATGTACAGACAGTTTTAAAATCTATGCAGCAGCAGGGAATCGCTTGCATACAGGAACAAATACTCTCTAATTCTCATATGCTCGGTTATCATTGATGTTGCTATTTTTTTCATAAGCATTGTATGTCTATTGTGTGCATTTGTAAGAACCATCTACCAAGACTGCAAGACTGCTTTTCTAACTAAAACGAGCAAATCCAACACCAGTCGCCTTGCTAGGCAAAACTGCTTTTCTAACTAACTGTAAGAACCACGAGCTAATCCAACACCAGTCGTCTTGCTAGGGTCTCGCCTCCTGATCGTTTAAAGTTAAAATGTGCAAGACTGCTTTTCTAACTAACTGTAAGAACCTCAAGCGAATCCAACACCAGTCGTGCGATTCGCTTAGGGCATCACCTCCTCACCTGTAGGCTTCCTTTGGAGCAGTACTGAGTCACAATACAGATGTTAGGTGGTTCTACGCATGCACCGATGAAAGGGTTGATGTTGTCGTGCCTCATATCCCTCATCTGAAACACAGCACAGCAATGCTCAACTGAAAGCTCAATCAAAGCTAACTGAATCACAGTGAAACAACAGCAAATTCACGTCTAGTTTATTTTATAATCTATAGTATATATTTGTTCTCTGTGCTTTAACAACTTTCAATTTACCTAGCCTGTCAATGGTGGAATGTGGACAAGTAGGAAGTAAAAGAGACACGAATAGGACTAAAAAGAGATGACTTAAATTCCAGTTGAATATTCTGCAGAATGTTCTTTTACATTCCTCTTGCGGATGCCCCCATTCCCACCCCCACTCCCACAGTAAACCCTCTCCCATCTCTAATATACGACATATTTTCCTACCTGTTTGAGCTCTAGAAGCGCTGCCCTTGTAAGATCCACGCTCTTCTTTGCAAGACTTTTCATGGACACCATGTTTCCCTGACACAATAATAAAATGGTACTAAAATAACAAAACAGGTTGAGAAGAGGAATCCAGGTTAAACAAAAAGTCTCACAAAAGGACCGGGAATGAGCATGGTACATTGTATGAAACTGCGATCAGGTCAGTATGGGTTCCAAAATGCAGCATGGAAAGCACAAGTTTGATGTATTGCAGAGAATGTGAAGGAAAATTGAAATTGCCCCATTGGTAGTTTGAATTCATAATCAAGCTATGAATGTTCTTGCCGTTTACACATCCTGATACAAAGAAGCAATGAAATGATTGATTTCAAAAGGGAAAACAGTAACAAGAAAGACAGTATTCCAAAGCTGTTTGCTGCTGGACATACCAATAATTGTTCTATAATGTCTGTTTCTTATGTCTGTTTCTTATAACACAAACATTTACACGAGTAATGATTATCCATGTGCTATTGAAAACACTTAAAGATAACTTTATTGGTTTTAAACTCACAAAGAGCTATCACCATTTACATGTACAACTTTCATGAATACAAAATAGGATCATGCAATGAATAATTAATTGTATGAATATTTAATGTATAATAATATATTAGAGTTAAACTAAATTTTCTACGGAATTATATAAATTTAAAATATCAAAACAATATTTGGCACT
>JANSTR010009902.1:0-13966 GCA_025434805.1 Antipathozoanthus remengesaui | reverse complement strand
GTTATCACTTGTAAGGAAGTGTGAAGGGTCGTTTGTTGTGATCTCGTACCAGATCAAAATTAGCTTGGAGGGGGGCAGATATGATAAATCTTTTTAAGGGAGGGAGGGAAGAAGGAGAATGGGGAAAGAGGCTGCTACTTACATTATACTTGGATATTCTATAGAATTTTATAATTAGGAATGAAAAAGACATACAGGCATGATTGTCAACTAATCAATTTATAATAAAGCAATGGAACAACTATAAAGTTAATAAGCTTATGAACTACCAACTGAATGTACAATTGTTAATGAGAACGTTATTTATACAGTGCAGTGATATATGCTTGTGAAACCCCTAAGTTTTTTAAATAGCCCGCGAATGAGAGCAAAATCCACTTAGTGTTCCGTGGATATATTTCATTTTGATTTGTTGTTGCAGACAAGAGAAGTAGGGGAAATTCGAGAAAGGGACTGTTCTTTGAAGTTGTTAGCATATCGGTTTTATAAAGCCCTATAAAGTCCCTTTTACGAAAATAAATTGTTTCATTCAATAGCAAATAGAGTGATACGTGTCAGTATTTCGTAATATGAAGGTCAGTTCTCGTGTGCCTTAGAATATGTAATATTTTCGATTAACCGAAGATTCTACAGAAACATCAGTCATAATGTTCCCAAATAAAGGTTTTAACTAGCTGACCTTCCTCTTTTCGCCTACGTCGAGTGCTTGCGTGGACTTGTTTGTATAATATAATCTCTGAAAACATTAGGTCACGCTTCACAAGATTACATTCTTTACCACCAAAAGGGATATTATGAAATTGCTAATTGAGAGAGTTACAACCCACTTACACCCACTGGTAAAGCTTTTAAATTATTAAGAAACAAATTAGAATATCCGTTTTAATAACTATTTTGATATTCTCGGAAAATATTGCACTGTCGACAAATGCGCCGAGATATGAAATTAGGAGAGCCAGGTGGAGCATCGCAGATATGATCAGTTCATAAAAGCCACTTCAACTGATTCAAGCTAAACGCAGAGTTAATGGTTTCCCTCTTGTGGCAGCTTAATGGATTTTGTGTGTGGACATCTGCACTGACAACAGAAGCCGAATTTTAATTCCCATTACAATTAGTGGTATGGTATTGTTCTGCTGATATCTTCAATATAGTGCGGTGCTATTGAAGGTTTTGGAGAGAATTAGTACTACAAATGAACAAACTAAAAAGGCGCTATTATCAACCAATATTTCCGAGAGCCCATGGCAGCAAAGAGCAAAACATCGTAGAGAAGGAATGTTTAAAACCTGGCTTTAAAAACATTTACAACAATCCGCTGCGAAAAGTGTTTGGTGCATGTGCATTCCAAGGATAAAAGGTGAGTGAGTTTACACATAAAATCTATTAAAATTTTATATCGTCGTGCAGTTATTGCAAGTTTCGGCTAACTGCATTCAATGTCAGAAAAAACTATTGAGTTTCAAAAATACTTAGTGCGATTAGGTGATCGGTTTGACACGATTGACAATTAGGACAATTTAGAAGTATTCTCTAGCAGGTCTAGCTTTTTAGAGTTGACTTTCGTTTCTGAGAAATTTTAAAGGAAAGATATCACTAAAAACATAGAATGAAAAGAGTTGTCGTTGTCTGCGTCATGGAGTGGAACAAATAAACGATGCCGAGTCTTGCAGACCCATAAATATATCTATTGATAATAATTCAGCCTTGTAAATATTCTAAGAAAGAAGATGAAGCTCAATGTCAGCTCCTGCTTTTGAAACATTAAGAACGGAAAATTAAGCAGCTGTACTACTGAATCGAACTTCAGTCAAATTCTGTAAAAGGGTAAAAGGTGAGTGAGTTTACACATAAAATCTATTAAAATTTTATATCGTTGTGCATGCGCAGTTATTGCAAGTTTCGGCCAACTGCTTTCAACATCGGAAAAAACTATCGAGTTTCAAAAATACTTAGTGCGATTAGGTGATGTTTGACACGATTGACAAACGCAATTTAGGAGTATTCTTTAGCAGGACTAGCTTTTTAGAGTTGACTTCCGGCTCTGAGAAAAGACCTTGAATGACGACCTTCTCGATTTTAAAGGAAAGATAACAGGAGTTGTCGTTGTCTGCGTCATGGAGTGGAACAAATAAACGATGCCGAGTCTTGCAGACCCATAAGTATATCTATTGATAATAATTCAGCCTTGTCAATTTTCTAAGAAAGAAGATGAAGCTCAATGTCAGCTCCTGCTTTGAAACAATAAGAACGGAAAATTAAGCAGCTGTACTAACTGAATCGAACTTCAGTCAAATTCTGCTTAATCGGAAAAGAAATAACAAGCTGTTAGACTCGTATGTTCTCAGTACCTTTTCTAAAAACTGATAGGGATGATTGTGGCACCGAAATAACAAAAGCTATTCCTATCCTATAAACTTATAAAACAAAAAAAATCATCTATTTGTGTTAATTGTGTCCAATTGACGGCTTTTTGCCCTTTATTATGATCGGTTTATTCGGATTTGGAAAGCTTAATTCTTTTTGAAAAAAATTAACAGTGTCAACCTGATACGGCGCTGAATTAAAGCAGCATTCGACATGGTAGATGACGTTGATAGAAAGCTCAACTTATACGTTAAGTGAAGAAACCCCTTCTCGATGCCTTTTTTACTCTGCTTTCATAAATATGACAAAACTTTGTTTTTATTGCTAGCAATTTTTACTAAACAATGGCGAGACCAGAATATCCTTTACTTTATGATTGCAATTGTTAGCCTATACGAAGATAAAATCGATTGGTAATATATCTACTACAACTTTACTGACACCGCGGTTTGGTACCCCGTCCACATATCGAGCATAAGAAGGAGGGTTCACGTACCTCGGGGTGGCGTAGTCAATAAATGTTTTCAGTAACATCTTTCTTGCACATATATACAAAATTGTATACCCTTCTAATATACCTTCCGACTAGAAAATTCCAACTTTACATATGCCTGCGGTGCTCTCCCTGTACCTGATCTGTACATATCATATATGTGATATACTTTCACTGATCAAAAAATTCTGCCTTTGATACTAACAAAAATGGTACAGTGACACATACCTATCGCAAACATCGTACCTTCCATATATATACTGTCTGCAATATTATTTACGATTATTTATAATATTATCTGCACGAATTTATTTATATACTCGTTCCGGAAGCTTAAGGTGACGAATCTAGGTTTAGGTCCCGGTTTTTATATATTTTTTTTATATAGTTTCACGATTGTTTTATGCGTGCATTAAGCAAACACTGTCACTTTTCTTTCTTTCTTAAAGCATTCAAGTTGTCTTGTTTCCTTTTAAAGTTCATTACGTAAGTGTATGTATCATTTTTAAAATAAAACAATAAGAGAGTGATTCGACCGAGTATAGGCCGAGTATTAGCCTCTTGTTAGATTGAATTCATATCCCTTTCAGTTGTTTTCAACAGGCAAATTGTCGATTTCACGGCCTCGCGGTTTATACCGTATATGGAATTATAGCGAAAATTTATTATGAAAATACAAATATTTCAGTTGAAATTAATTCGTTTCGAGCGAAAATTGAAGTTTTCAGCGAACCGCATGATAAGCGCTACAAGTACTTGAGTGACTATGCCATCAAAACGAATGGATGGAAATGCATGGAAATTGAATGAAAACCGTGTGTTTGTAACTGTACAAAACTTCGTATATAACCGAGTGTATACCATTCTACAGTATTAACAAGTTATTCATGAAGATAAAGTGTTTTTCACTTAGTACTTTTTGACCACATATGTTTGGCTACTACAGGGACCACGGAGGATATTTGGGGTTGGTGAAGCTAAGAAAGATCGCGGTTAGTGCGAGCCAAAGAGCGCCAAAGTCGTGAGCTTTCTAGGGGGTCCGGAGGCATGTTCCCCCGGAAAATTTGAAAGTTCGAACTTCTGAGATCGCCGGATAGTTTCTAAAATAAGCTATGAACGTTTCCGCAATGTGATAAAATAAAACACGCTACACAGGCAATCAGAAGGGCTGTTATAACTTATATATATATTCTTTGTCTTATAAACGCAATAATTACACTCGGCAGAACTGTATAAAATGTTTCTTTCTTTGCCAATTCCATAGAGTTATTGAAACGATCGAAACTAAATGCTGAGGATCGGAAGCCGTTTGGACCCTAACTCTCACATCTCTCTCTCTCTCTCTCTCTCTCACTCTGCATACACGAGGAATATATGCATGAACTTATCACTGATCATCGAGACAACGGTCCAAAGTAATTATACTCAAACTGACTGACAACAACAACAGAAGCTTCAAAGAAACAATTTTAAATTTTCAAATGAATTTAGCTTCCGACTTCAGCATGAGAAAGGGGTCAGTATTTCATTGTCAAGAATGTTGAGAATAATATTTCTTAAAGAATTCAATTCTATCTCATTGACAGAACCAGTTCACTATACACTTTACAATGTTTGAAAAAAGATATATGTTCATTATTAATGTCAGACATTATGATTATTTGGAGTTACGTTGATTCTGGCGGCCGACTGATTCACATTGCCCGAGCGGTTTCGGCTTTTGAGATTTTGTTCACTGAATTCATTTCATTTTGGTTAATCATGTAATTATGAACATAGCATATTGACTAATCTACCGACTGAAGTGCGTTTAAATACCATTCAGCGGCGCATTAGTTACCAAGCATTCCCTTGGCCAGTTTTACCCCGCTTGAGCCTTAACTTTTCTTGAAGAGGGTTGAAATTAAATATCTTGAGCTCGATCATTGAAATCCTGAGTTCATATTATATAAGAAAATCTTGTTGTAATGCTTGTAATGCTGTACCATACCTCAGTTATGACCTAATCTTTGATGAACAGTATTTCATTCATAGAATATCTGCTACTTTCACTAGCTCCAGATCTTATGAATTAAAAGTAACCCTTCCTTATCTTCAAGTTATAAAGCTACATGTGTCACTTAATTCTTGCCTTAAGCATCAGAAGCTCTTGAATGGACTGACACGGTTTTAATTATTTGGCTGCTTGCAAATACGTCAGAAATCTAGCAGTTGCTTTTATCAATTTTTTTCCGCTTTTCTGGTTGTTATTAAGTGATTAGCAACTGCCAACAGGTAAAACCAACGTAGGTGATTGATCATTATAATCAAGTGAGTCTGCGAAGAACCGCCAAAATAATCCATTTTATAAGCTTCTGATACGAATTATCAGACAAAAGTCTGCAGTGCTAATTTGCACAATATGTTATACAATTTGCATTGCTTCCGCATTTTTGTACGAGTTGAAATATCTCATACACTTTTTTTTAATAAGAACCGCCGATTGTATACAGTACATTATTCTGTAGTTTGAGATACGATATGTACTATGTTTACATATACTACAAAGATTTTACTTTTCATCAAATCTAATCGGGTATGTTAGGTCTTTGAAGTTGAAAAAATAACACAACCATTTGTGAAGCATTTATGGCAACTGATGCAAATAGGAACATTTGAGGCTGAAATAGGCCCTCAAAATAAGAACATTGAGGCTGGGCAAAAATTTCACTGGTTCTTAATTAAAAAAAGTGTAGAAAGCCTCATAGAAGTTACCACGGCAACACCTACCTCATAAACTATGTTCAATGTTCGTCACTACTGAGCTTCTGTGCAATGGAGAGTTCCTCTATTCACAAATGACCTCAACAAATGCACTGATATGTTCAAATCAAAAGATTATATTTTTTGAAAACAAATTCCTTTCATATTCACACTTGTAATTTTATAATTTATAGCACAAAGCTGACTCAGTGAAGCTATTCGTGCGATGGGCAACGGCTTGTGAATTGCGCACAAATTATTATCGAGTGAAAGTTTTAAAAATCGTTATTTGCACATTGATCGTATTTCTAATCAGTTCTATTGCAACCATCACTGCAAAATGATGGGCACTGAATTCGCTTTTTGGTCAATATACTACGAATATAATTTCACTTTCAT
Organism: Antipathozoanthus remengesaui; assembly: GCA_025434805.1. Classification (NCBI taxonomy): domain Eukaryota; kingdom Metazoa; phylum Cnidaria; class Anthozoa; order Zoantharia; family Parazoanthidae; genus Antipathozoanthus; species Antipathozoanthus remengesaui. The sequence continues at coordinate 7,965 of JANSTR010009902.1, read as the reverse complement.
TGTTTTTTTTCACCTAGAACCTGCAGATTACGTGTAACAAATAAAGAAACACCTAAAACAGAATGTTAGTTATTGTTGCACTTGTTGGTATTGTTACAGGACAGATTTTCTTCACTCGTATCAAAGACTGATGAGTTTCTCTTTGCGAGATAAACAAGCTGGACTTCAGTACGCGTTATATAGTCGAGGAGTACTTGAACAGCTCACAGAGTTAACTTTCGCGAGCACGCATGGCGACGAGTGGCTTATATACTATATTGGGTCTAAAACTGAGGATGACGACTTTTAGAAAATTTCATAGAAATTGTAGAACACTGTCTTACGATGATATCAATATTATTCGAGAAATCTCATTATCCGTTTTAATTTGCCGTGCTTTTCTGTGAAGAAAGAAGAAAACCTTGTTGCTTATTTACTGTAAAAGACGGGCGGTTATCCGAGTCAGTCTATTCTCTGTAATAGAATCGCAGAAAAGAAAAAAAAGCTAAAGCAAATGCTAAGTTTTCAACAAGGGACCATTTCAAGTAGATGCCGCTTACAGGTAGTCTCAAACTACTACTTTAGTTCATCAGTAAGGGTAAATACATATGCGACATAACGTTTCACCGCAAAATTAATTGGTATCGACGACCAAGAATACGCAGAGAATCAGCTAACAATTTAGTTTATACTAACCTGTATAAAACTCTGTTTCTTCAGTTTCTTCATTGCGGCGATTCTGGTTGTTTTCCTAACACGCTAAGAGATATCTAAAAAAAGCAATGGAGTATATTTCGTGCTCCGGGCTATATAACAGTGATTATGAACCGTTCCGTTGGTAATATACGGTTGAAGCAAACTGTAAATCAGACAGCAAATGCAATTAATTTTCGGCCATACGCAATGCTTCTTTACCCGTGATTGAGTAAACACTATGATAACCTGTGCGGAAATTGGACATTGTAAATCTTCTGCAACTTCAATCCATCAAGATGCCGCCATTTTCTTTTTTGAAAAGTGACGACCTTGACACCTAACCTACGACAAGACTAATTTTGCAATTGTTTCATTTGAATCTTATTTGATTCCGTTCTATAATTTCATCACAACATGAGATTTATTCCCTTTAAAGCCTCTGAGATCACAACTTAATTATTATCACCATTTATTGAGCACATTTTTGTCTCAGTATACATTTGGAACTCAACAGGATACATGGATAATATTAAATAGCAGTGACTGAATGGAATGAAAAACTCAAATTATGAAAATGTCGAGTGAGCGTCACTTGAAGGCGGCAAAATAAAATTGTGCAAAGATCTATTCTTTACATTTTCATATACCAAAATCAACATAAAATTTTGTATACTTTTACAGTATTGTCAAGTAGCCTTTATGTTATATATGCCAGCATTGCGTGCTGTTTGTAAAACATCTACCTGAGTGTTCAACCGCATGCACCGCCGCAAACTCTTAAATAAATTTTTTATTGTACTCGCAAGCAAATTTTTGGAAATATTATTAGAACTAAAGTGTACAGTTGGCCGGAAAAAAAGATTAAAACCAATAGACAGTCGGCAACCTTATTGTACCTTTGGCGCGGTTCTTGCATAGGGGATTGGAAAACTCTCACAAGAGTTATAAAAAAGGTCGCGTCTTTCAACAATGGAGTTAGTTGGGTATTTTGTTTTGCTTACGTGTTAATTTCGCAAAAAAAAAAATACCCCGCGCCCGGAGGCAAGCTGTTATCGTTTACAAAACTTCTTATCAACAGATAACGTTTTCAGGAAACTCAATTTAATCTGTTTACTGAGAATAACGACATTCACACTAATATTTATCTCGGCTGAAAATCACTCAGTTATACTTCATTACGACACTTCCCGTAAACATGCGTATTTTCTACCCTGCGAGAGATCTCTGCTCGTAGGGTACGTATTTTCCGAAGGTGCATGCAAATATTCTGGAATTCATCTTAGTGTGTCACTGTTTCTTAAAAGACGGAAGTTAAACGGTTACTCAACAAGTCAAACTAAGAAATTTGGAAAAAGTAGATGATTAATGAACTAATCAACAACGATATCTTAGAGTTTTATTTTGAAAAACATTTGCTGCTTATTCTGCGCATTGATTGCGGGGTGTTTTAGCTGACCACTCGCATTGCTAGTTATTGAAAACAAGTCCTGGCTCTTTCAGTCTTACACCGTTGTTACAAGTGCCATAAATTATTATTTTGAAAGCTGCTGGAGGCCAGCTATTAAGAAGAAGAAAAATTAACAACGGCAAGTGTTTGTAGTATAAATAGGAACAATTCACTGTTCCCTCCACACTTCGAGCAAACACGCAGATGCAAATTCGACAATTCATTTCAGTTAATGAAATCATTCTTTCAATCGCATGGCTACTGCTAGGTCTAATTCACTGGTCGCAAGCAATTTCCAGTATTACTGAATTTGGCTAGCTATCTTGCATTTTGTGAAATGGCGACACTGCTCACAGATGTACTACTCAAAACTGTATAAACTAAAACATAAGAGATTTGAAAATTAATAGTAAATTTAGTAATATATTTTACGTTGTCCAGCTGTCACATATCAAGTTTTTCTTAATAATAATATTAATAATAATAATAATAATAATAATAACAATAATATTAAAAATAAGAATAAAAATAATAGTTATAGCTGCCAAGTTCTCCAGAATGTATTTTTTATTAGAGTATTTTAGCCTTTTTTTAGTTAGTGTTATTATTGTCAATAATAAGTTACATTGTACAACAAAAAGAAGTTTCTATTTCAAATGCCATTTTTTAGCAAATGACCTTTATACTTTTTATAAGAAATGGATTAATATTAAAGATTATTATGATTTATTTATAGTAACACTGTAATAGTACGAATAGTTAAGATTTAACTACTTTTTTCTAAGAAAATAATAATAATAATAATATTAATAATAATAATAATCGCGTCATATTTCTAACCACTGAAACACAACTTTTCTATCTTTAGCTTTTGGCTAGTTTGATAATTTATGACGCGAGAAGCAACAAGCGACACTTACAGTGCGACACTCCCAGCACTAAAACTAAGCCACCGTCACAGTGGTTTTTATAAATAAATTAGCCAATGACAAGCAGAACAGAAAACTACCAAGTTTATCCAAGTTTTTCACCGGGTAAATATTTTGCAGGACAGGAGTTTTTTCATTTGCAATATTCAATAACTTGGCGAAATTTGATTTTTCTTAACTCAATTAGTATTGGCCAATTTAGGAAATATCTGTGTGAATTGCTCTCTGAACACTTTAACTATTTAGGTATAGGAGAGGTTTTAGTAGGCTACATCGCGAGTATAATAAAATCAGCCGAGGGTTGACGAAAACAATTTTTTGCGCCATAAAGTTAGAAGAGCTTTCTTCCATGCAACTTTGCGGCACGGAAAATCGTTTTCATCAACCCCTGCAGGTTGATTTTATTATATGTATTACCTACCCGCCGACGAAGTCTATAGTTTTTAAAAAATATATATATTTACTTAAAGTCTATACATTGCGAGTAGTTTCGTAAGAAGTTAGGAAGATAGTATGAAATAATCCCTTTGCCTTTGAAATCATTTGGTAGAAGAAAACCTGTGTAATTTCTATTTTAGTTTTTATTATGTTGCTTTCGATTTTTGTTAGGATTCTGGCCGTTTCATGTTCGGAAACAGATAGCATTCGATATTGCAGATGAAATGGGCCAAACGTTTGTTTTATGCATCAGCCAGCTGTTGAATATCGGGTAGAGCATGTCTTTCACCACCAAACATAGCCTGCAAATGTTTGGAACTGATAATTATGCTTCTAAAACTAGGTACTTTGACCCTTGATGTCACAGTTAAATGTGCAAACTATACATGAACTATGCAAAAGCAATATATACTACGTGTATTTAAGTATCTCGTTGTTAGTTCTCGTCAAACAAGCCGGCTTTGGAATCATTTCCCAAAAGTATTCTTATGTATATAGCAAGTAAGCATGCACTTTGTAGAATCTATTTAAATATCTTTCACAGCTATTACTAAAAAGGACGAATGGAATGACAAAAAACAACAAATATGAAATTTACTTGGCGAAAAGTCAAGATTACGTCAAAAAGAAGTTAAATTTGTTCTCTTAGAAAAAATGGTTTTAAGACTCAGAAGAGTTCCATTGTAAAAAGAGGACCTGTTAAAGTACTAAGGAAAATATCACCTTGAACCCACGACCCTCCGATTGCTTCTGATTGCCTTTGATTACTTTCTAAGTATTTTAACTCCAGAGATAAGACTTGCATTCCATTTTTAACCAAGTTACATTCTTCTCCACTTCTTCTATGTTATTTCTTTTTTTATTAAAGGAACCTCGTGCTACATGTACAATGCTCGAATATATATTATAAGGTTGTGGGAAAAGTAGTTTAAAAAATAATCGGTTAGTCCAAAGGGTGTGCACTTTGCGGCATATAGTGTCGAGCAAAATACCTCATTAGAGCTGTCTCATCAGAGTCTTGAAAATGTCAAATATTCACGATCACGGCTCGTGAAATGACTCTTAACCCCTAGAAATTTTGCCCTATATCCCCACTCAACATTGCTTAAACGCAATCCAATAGTGTGCAGAGAAGAGACATTTTTACATTACAAAGTGAACTTTTTTCAAAGCAGATAATGCATACACTGATAGCCGTGTTTGACTTTAAGCCAAATTTAGCCACTTTTCACCTACAAGGTGGAGATGCCCGATAAAATGTCAACCAACGTATTTGATTTGAGTATTTGATTTGTGTTTAAAAGACGATCATATGTTATATTCTGCAATACTCTCACATCTGACTATATTTTATTACCAATATGACAGCAGTCGTAATCTAATGTTCTTTTTCTCGATCTGCCTTTATACGCCTCTGCACCACTGAATATGTTCTGAACAGCTTCCTAAACTCTGTCTACATTCTTCATTATGATTGATCTAAACTTAAAACTATAACGACATGATGTTCACAACAGCATAAAACCCAACCGCATCATTTTTGAGTACTGCTGTAAGTTCAAAAGTGAACACTGCCCAGTGATGTGGTAAGTTAATATCATCTGTTAAATGTGTGTTCATTTGCTAAACATGATAGTTACAAGTTAAACTAAAACTCTTTTTTCAATCGCAAGCTTTGAATGATAAGAAAAAGAAAGCTCCAATTTGACATTTTCATTTTTCAGACTTGAAGGTGTGACCCGAAAAGCTTCGAAGATACTGAGTATTTACTTTATGGCTCGAGCAACAATCTGTCGCTAAATCTAAGATTACCGCTGCTTTTAGCCTCACACAATCTATATCAATTGTCAGCATATGTGTCTGTTGAAACTAGCAAGTCTGTTACTCTTTCTATGCACATTTTAGAAAATACATCTTTAGGATGATTTTCCGCTGGGTTTATTACGCAGTTTAATGCTGTACCACTTGTTGACTGTAACATTCTTCTTATAAGAGACTGCGCAACATCTACTTCTCTTAAGATTATACAATGTTACGATTCTAGCTTCCATTTAGCAAGTGCTGGAGACTGAAACATAAAGCAGCTTGATTTAGATCGTGCACATACCTGCCTGAAAAGGTGGTCAACCAACACTTGATACTGTCCTAAAACCTTCCAAATCGTTTGTCACTTCGTGTCGCGATTCCTGTCACTGCAAGCACTGACTAGTTTCGAAAAAGCAGCTTTGTGTTCACTTTTACACCATGTCAGACTTTGCTAGAATTATTCAAGATTTTAAATTGCAATGTTAGTATCGCCAGCGCATTAAAAAGCTACGATCGAGCATTCAGTACCACTCCAATGCATGTTTTAGTACTCAATTTACGATTTTGCGTCAGTGGGTTTTGTCCTTTTGAGAGACAAAACAGGTTTGTCAGCAGTAACACATAACACCTGCGTTTTAATCTATTTGCAATTAGTTATGTCTTCGCAGCATTGAAACACATCTGGACTGAATCTGGGCTTCTGATATTTTCTTTGAATAGAACTTTTACTGTGGTACATTTTTATTCTAATGTTCTACAGAAATAGAGCCACTGAAAACTAGAAAACATTGTATGTGGACTTGTGCTGTTGAAACAATCTCCGAAAAGGTCATTTGTAAAATGATACATCTTGATTTTCAGGTTATCATATTTTCACTTTATTTATTTTGTAGAATATCAAGACGTACTGAATTAAATATTATACAAGTTGAGTCCCGATATATCGAACTTTAAAAGGGAACCGGTAAAAGATTTAATTCATCGGGGATTCGAGTTATACACAGAAGATTTGAGAAGATATTATTTAGTTAAATTCGACCGTTCGAGTTATGGAACGTCAACAAAACTCAAAGGTAAAAAGCTCTTTGGTTGGTACAGTAATTCAATTGATCTTTGTTTCTTCAAATCAATAACTGTTTTCAGTACTATATTAAAGTTCTATTGATTCAGTCAATATTCAGACCTCTAGTTATCTATGTGCATGCATGCGCATTGCAGACCTTCCAACTCTCACGGTTTGACCTTGAGATTGACCGTGAGACTCACGGTTTCAGGTCGCATCTCACGTTCTCACGGTTTTTAAAACCTCTAAATCTCACGGTTTTCAAACTCGAATGAATTGCTACTAAAACAAGTATCAAGAAGAGTCCGAAATTAAACTGTAGTATTTGGGCAAGCTATTTTTTAACTTTGTTCCAATGCTCAATCAGAGCGTGAAGTCTCCTGGGAAGAAAGCTTTGTTCCTCGTGTTCATAAGTGAACAAAGCAGCGATCCAACAAACGCATGTTCGTATTGCTCATATGTTCAGTCTTGTGTTTTATTCATTTTTAAACATTCTTATAAATCTCAAGGTTTGGGACCAAAATCTCAAGGTTTTTTAGGGAAATTTCTGGAACCTCATGGTTTGGGGGTTTCATAGGTTGGAAGGTCTGGCTTTGCCATAAACTCCGCTATGTCATCCTTGTGGCTTGTCAGCCTTTTCTGCTGCTGCCAAGCCCTTTAACTACGAAATTGCATGGCCTGCCCTCCCCCCTCGAATTATCAATGGAAAAATAGTACTGGTTTTCATGGTCTCGGTAAGTAAATTATTATACAAATAACAAAATGTGTAAACATTTACCACTACGTAGGAGATTCACTGATGTTCGTTCAGTTGCCGAGTGGAAATGTTCAATCATTGGACGCACACACTTGAGATAACAGCGATTACGGAAATCAATCCAGCATGACGTTATTTTATTTCGTTTTGTAAATATCCTACTGTAATTACAATACTTCCCATTTTTGATGCCCTATATTTGGTCGAATTCGTTTAATACTATATTAAGTTACACACCTTCCCTGGAAGCCAGCATATTTACAATGTTTTCCCTTGATTTATTTTCCTAAACACCAGAATATGATGAAACATGACAAATGCTACAGCAATGCCGGGTTTTCGCGAAGTAATTCACTAATTGTTATTCTAAGGCCACGTTTATATGGAGACGAGTTTTCCCGGCTAGAAGCGTCAGCCGTATCTACCCAAGCTACCCTGGGCGAGCTAACTTTTCCTACATTTTTTGCAAAGCGTATCGAACCCTCTACATGGGAAACACAGACATGGAAAAATCCAATTTTTGCCAAAATCAGATTTCAGTTTTATGTATCATAGAAGTCCTGTGTACACGGGAACCCTCTCTATTTTACTCTCGGTTTCATTGGAATATAATTTTTAGCATTAAGATAAACACACTGCATGGCCAGAAGGCTACTTCCCATTCGTATTCAATATATGATAAAAAATATAGAGAAACACGACTTTTGGCTTCAATGTCTTCCAGGTGATCTGGTGACGTCATTTCCCGTCTGAAACACCCAATCAGAGCAGGTCAGAAAATAATTTTATTTCCGTGCCGCCATCGCTGAAGACAGTGAACACACATTCGAGTACAAACAGTTCTTTTAAT
>JANSTR010009791.1:0-13967 GCA_025434805.1 Antipathozoanthus remengesaui | reverse complement strand
AAACGAACAATGTTTATTGTTCCTACATACATGTATTGTGAAGTCCAAGGTAATGATCTGACATTCAAAATAATAATAATAATGATAATAATAATAATACAGCTGTAATAATAAATAATATTAATCTTTGTTGAGATTACCAACATCACAATATTGTGGTTTTCAGAAGGGACCTCTTAAAATACATAATACTTACTAACTACAACATAATAAAATTATGTACATGCCTATAAAAATACAAGGAAATCTAAAATCCAAGATTTAAGTGGTAAAGTGGTAAACAGCAAGAAGTGGAAAGACTAAAACTTCACTTGGAAGAGGCCAATTTTAAAAGCACTTAACCAGTGCTAACAGAACCTTGATAATAAGTATTAGTAGAAATCTAGTCATTATCTAATGCAAATGTTTCAATTTGATTGGCTATCTTACTCATGGTCTATCATGCAGTAGACAAGTCTCCTATCCAAATCTGTTCCAAAACAAATTCCAGACGCATCATAAAATATGGTGTGAACAATGTTCAACTTGAATAATAACCAAACTTTGTTTTGCTCGTGAGCGCGAGTCTCCCGTACACACAAAAAGACAACACAAACTGAAACTCCAAAGTCTTAATTTTACAATTTCATAGAATAGTTTGTTTCATGTCTGGAGATTTCTACTAAAACAATTAGAATATTCCCTCTCAATTTCTATTGGCAGTTTGATATATAGTTCATTCGGCCTGCAGCCTCATGAACTATCAGCCGATAGAAATTGCAAGCTCATATTCTAATTGTTAAATAGCTTTCCTGACCATACATAAACAAGATGGGTCCCATGAGACCAACTCCAATTTCTGCTTCTGGATTAGGAATTTGTTTAAATGATCATCCAAACAGAAAACACATTCTTGTTACTCTCTCGAGACTATAACACACAATGCAACACATTCTGCTGTGGTATGTCTGGGCCCACAGTGTATTTCTCAATAATACAAGGTACAATTGGCAAGAACTCAGCACCAAAATAATGTTGTAATTATAAACTAAACTAAAAAGTTCTTGTCCATATAAGGAAAGCATTTCTCTTTTCACTACCAATTCATTGCATTCATTGTTTGCTGCAGGAGCAATCCACTTCCTGATATTCCCTGGAGACTATACAGTAACACTTAAAGCAACACATTTGGCAATTGTAGGTCTAGGCCCAGGGTCTACATCACATAAGCATAGCAGAGTATAAAAGTTCAACCTCACAGTCACAGAGTCCATAAATGTGGAGATATGAAGGGCTTTAGACACAGATAACAACGTGTGTTGATTGTCCCATATATATCAATTCCTAGCAGCTTCACTCTTACCATCCACCATGAACTGAAATATTCCATTTTGAGCAATTCAAGAGGGTACTTCAGACCATAAGCTGTGAGTACAATAGTCCCTAATGCTTTATCCAATAGCAGTCATTGTGAGATGGAACTGTAGGCAAGCATGTGAACAAGACAAGCCATAAGAAATGATTTTCTGTTTTGAACCATGGCGAGATAGAGTTCTATAAACAAAGGTCCCTTGGACAGTTTTGCCCTGAGAAAAAATATTTTTTGTCAGGCTGCCAGGGTAAGTAGGACCACACCAGCTTAGGCCAATTCTTCAGCAATTTTTCTCACATGAGTAATGCTACCTGGATTCTTCTTCTGCACAGGGCATGCCAATAAGCATTTGGCAACATCAGCAAGTTGAGTAACCAGTGGGTGTTTGGAAGGGTCTTGAAGTAAATGATGCATGCTTTCCAGTGAGCCAAGATATGCCATACAGTGCTGACAATACAGAACTTTGGGAATTTGAAACTCTTCTGGACATTTGCAGTTAAAGTACCAGGAACTTTCCATCAGCAGGAATGCTGTGGATTCCATAGGGGCAGCAATTCCATCTCTTGAAACTTCCAACATGTTTCTTAATGGTACAGGATGCTTATTAACTCGAAATCTGGTGATGATCTTGTTGATCATGTTCAAGACAGTTAAAAAGAATTTTCTCATCTCCTTCTTATGACCTTTTATTTGGACATTACTGCTTAATTCAGCTCCATTTTGGGTGCGAACAGCTTATTTACTGTGGCACTGTGACACTTAGCCACATAATGAGTCAACACTTGTACTCGTTGTTCAGCAGATGCCACCTGATCTACATGTATGCTGCCAATCCATAGGCCAAGTCAATTCCAACACTGAGAATAATAAGCCATGGTTATCCAGTTTGGTAGGTGTAGGCACGAAAACAGGTAGCTGTTTCCAAATCAGTCCACAAAGTCAAAACCCCACATACTGTCAAGTTCCCTGAAATGGACTGGGTTTAGTACCAATCATCCACCTTAATCACACATGACCAGTGATTGGCTCAAGTGTTCAAGTGGCTAGATAGGGACCCATGGCATAAATCTTGGTAGCCTCAGACTGAAGATGTATCTTGGAATTGCCAATACACATGATGGAAATTTCACCCTGGTTATCTGAATTGTGGTGAATGGGATGCGAATTATTCTGAAGTGAGTCTAACTGCCTTGAGCTCCCTATATGTTGTACTTTATAGAAATCCCATTCCCATTCCCCTTGTGCAACTAAATTCATAAACTGCACGACACAGCCAACCTACTCAGAGCTACATGTACCAGTATCTGAGCATCAAAGGACACCAATACATGGAGATTAAATGTCGCGTTGGCTGCCCACCAGTTCCTGAAAAATTTCAATCCAAAATTGATCTCTTCCAGTATACAGTGTATTAGTGACACTCTTTCACCCACGCATGCAACACTGCCTTGAATAGCACATCAATGCTTAGAAAACAGCCTGGCCACTGGCTCAAGAGCTCACCTGACATAGAAATAATCGTTCCAGTAACCCTGGAAATGATATGAGCAGAACACACTGGTACAATTATGGATAAACTGTTCACTCTCTTCCACAGATGCCATTCTCTAGGTCAACCGAGTAGCCAAGATCCAGCTGGATCCAGGTGACTTTTTTCCTCGCTGACAAAAAAAGCACATCTGTCTAGGTCACTCTGTATCGTTTTAGATAGAATAGCGGTAGGCTTCCCTGAGTTGATCCAGCCACAAAGCCATCATGCAAATATAATGCAGTTCCTCCAGCATTTCACAAGGGCCTGCAACACTTTCGTAATATAATGGGGGCAGGGCACTGATGTAAACACAAAATACTAAACAAAACCCTATATGAAGCATTGTATGTATGGGTTTCGATAAAAAATAAAGTAGGTGGCAAAAGTTGAGAAGTGGATAACAGATGATGATTGCCATAGTGTGATCTTTCAACCTTCAGTTTTCAACAGTTTTTCAACTAAAGTAGGAGGTGAATTCAAGTAGAGTAACTGGCGAAAATTGCCAGCTGCCAGATCTTATTGACAACTCTGTGTATGGGAAATATATATCCAAGATACTTCCAATGTCAACATGGTGATAATATCCTTATGTAAGTAAAGTCAAAAGTTACAAACCAATCTCCTTTCGCACAAACCTGCAACAGCACACCAGATCTTCTGGATAAATGAGTGTTCTATAACCTTAAGTTGAGAATCAAATGAAACTTGCCATTCTTTTTGGGAACCCCCCTCCCACCCCGCACCCCCAGTGGGCTGCAGCTGTTCAGATATATCCCTAAACAAACTTGGCAGTTTGGAACTCTTGTTGGGCCGGTAGATCCATGAATCGATGTAGCCGACTTTGACCAGAAGTGCCTTCGCCCTGGCATGATGGCATGTTTGTACAGGCTGGAGTGATCGCTCTCACTCTGGCAGAGCAACAGGATTTTGCCTACCATTGTTCCTGCTTTTCTCTTGTGCTCTCTTTCAGTGTCTTTGACAGCTCGACATGTAAATACAGCTTGTGATCTGCACCATTTTCTGCAAGTGGGTCACAAATGTAATGGTTCACAGTGTCCCATCCATGCTGATCTGCAATCTTGATCAATCTGTTTTGTTCCTTAGGAAAGGCAAACCTTCTACCAAATTCGGTGCCTCTGAGGGTGCTTGAGCTTGCGATTTCATCAAGATAGCTTTGCACTGACCATTTCAACTTGTATTGTTTCTTGTTTCCCACTCTCTTCCATGTAAAAAATCTATCTGCCTATTCCTCTTCAATGCTCTTACTTCAGAATTCGAATGCAGTAGATTGATCTGTTGATTTGCAAGTAAAGTTTTTGCCCACTCCAGAGTCTCCTGGTGTTGCTGATGCCGTGACACATCCACTTGAACAGAACTTCTGACTTATCTTCAACTTGAGATTCTCTGTCCTTTTCAGTACAAGAATACCTGTGAAAGTCATGCCTTTTATTGAGATTGATTGAATGTTGAGAACATAGGTCAAGATTTGTCCAATACTCATTAAACACCCCTTTCACCGCCCTACAAACCAGATGCCCATCTTGTTTGAATATGATTTCACTTGGTTCGCAGCATACTAGAAATAAGGAAATCTAACTAGTGTAAGTAAGAAAATTGAAAATGTTTAACTAGAACTAACCAACAAAAAACAATTAAACAGTATGTGAGCAAGAAGCAGAATGAACTGACACAGTTCCTTAACAACCTATATGCATAAATACTGCTTCATTAGTATAATAAAGACCTCATTCATATAAGGAAAGCATTTCTCTTTCCACTACCAATTTATTGCATTCATTGTCTGCTACCAGAGAAATCCTGGCACAAAATGCAGATAGGGGAGCCATTCCACCAATGGGATGTCTCTCTCGTGCAGCTCATGAGGGTTGCAACCTCGCGTTAGCCAATCTGCTGTATTGTGTAGATACCACCACTTGTACTGCTTGAATTTCACCAATTCTCACCCCCTCATAAACTCGAAATCTGGTGATGATCTTGTTGATCATGTTCAAGACAGTTAAAAAGAACTTTCTCAAACTGGAACCTCATCTCCTTCTCAATGGCCTTTCGTTTGGACATCACTGTTGAATTCAGCTCTACTTGAGGTGCAGACAACTTGTTGACTGGACCACAGCAACACTTAGCCACACAACGAGTCAACACTTGTACTCGTCATTCTGCAGATGCCACCTGATCTACATGTATGCTGCCAATCCATAGGCCAGGTCAATGCAAACACTGAGAATAATAAGCAACAGTTATCCAGTTTGGCAGGTGTAGGCAACAATAAGTTTCAACAGCTCAAGCTGGAACAGGAAGCAGAAGAGGTTCATCCAACTTGGCATAGAGATCACTGGGGTAGCTTCTCATCCTGATCAAGCTTTTGTAGCAAGGTTTCTCACAGATATAGCTTCCCCAATAACCTGAATGGGCAAATAAGTACCAGAGGATCATACAACTTCATGATCTGTCTAAGCACAATTCTTCCTCATCAGCACTTGCGGCAATGCTGGGGGTAAATAAGTTTTCACAAAGTTTGGCTCAGTGTGAACTCCTTTCTTCTTACCGAAATTGCGATATACTTCAAATACTACTTTCTCCTTCTTTGAACCCCATTCAAGACCTAATACTCACAGATTTTCATCAGTTCCAATCAACATACCAGTATGCATAGGCTTCATGACATCTGATTCACACTGATTCACACTGATTCACATGTTCAGTAAACAATTCATCACATGAATGGGGGTTTGCTTCACCACTAATTTGCCAGCACTTGAATCTAAATCCTCCCTTGGTAAGGTTGCTCTCTGCTTCACGTGCAGCAGAGGTGGTGGGTCAAGATCAATCTATTAGATAATCAGCATAACTAGATCTCTTCAGAAGACTAGCTGTCTGTAGACTTCCCTTTCCAAACAGGTCTGCTGTCTTGTATACAGCTTCTGTACTAATAATGGCAGGGGCTAACATGTCAGTCATGTTGCTACATGCCATCATGTACACATCTGGATCACGATCTGTCTACAAGAGCACTGCCATGAAAACTGGTGACAGTGCTGTCCCAATGGCGTCAGGTAGATTGAATTGAACATGTCTCAGACTAAGGCTACTTGCCTTCTCTCCAGTACAACAATTTATTCCCATTAGGTTATTCACATAACACAAATTAAGGGAGGTTCCTTGACATACCTGACTGTAATTGAACACAATGCACACCTGTGTAGAATGTGTTCGTGGGTTGACAACTGCCAGTTGAGAAATGTAGTATGTTGAACCACTCCACTCTTTCACCTCTTCTTGATACAGCTTTCCAGCTACTGTAGCTACACCTTTGTGCACCATATCTTCCATCTGTTTCTGATATATTTCAGTCCACTGTTCATCTTTCATAAGGTTTCATTCAGTGTTCCTGATAGTGGAGAGGGCTGTATTGTAGTTGTTGGGTAAAGTGATTGGGTCCACAATTGGGCACTTGTTACAAGGGCAACTGCTGCAATGTGGAGTGATTCTATAGCAAAGCTCTTTACCATAAAATAATGTTTTCAAATTGGTTTTTAACACTTCTGGAAATAAATGTTTCTGTGATGTTCTTTAATAGAGATGACTCTTCACACTTCAAAGTTCAGCCAGTGCACCATACAGTATGTTGGCACAAATACTATGCGCGAGTCAAGGTGAATATGGTTGAACTCTGTCTTGATTTTCAAATCATGGATCTTTCTTTGCCTTTATTCTGTCTGCAGCCTAATGAGTATGTAGGTAGTGTTTGAACCACTGTCAATTATTATACTGCTACTAGACCCTTGTAGGCTGCTTCAGAGACTTGTTTGAGTTTGTATAATTCTGCTAATGCTGCTTGAACAGTTGCACTAGTGTCTTCATATGTCTCAATTTTCGTCCACATTGTGTTATATGCTTCAGGCCTTGTGACATATACAAACCTAATTCGCTTACCTGCATTGCCTTTGACTGAGCTCTTCAGCTCATGTGCTAGAGTGGTTTTATTCTGAATTGCACTCTTGGCCAGCTGTTTCCACTGCCTGTAACTCTGGCCAATTTTTCCCCTCATCTGAAAATGTTGGTAAAGCCACCATTTTCAGATGAATGCCTGGACTACCATGAGCTGAATTCATATCTCCACGTGGCGGCTGGTGAAGAAACAGGGCTGGCCTGTGCTAATGAGACATCAAGTGGACTGTCAGGATGTGAAGACCCTTCTACAGATACTGGAATAACAGGGATGGCCTATGCCAACAAGATATTATTCTCATTTGCCAGAGCAGAGGGAGTTCACTCACACATTTTCATCTCTGGCTTCTTGATGTCATTCATGATATTGTTCCTGTACTTTGGAATGCCCTCCCCATTAACCACACGATGTTTGTCATTCTCACTGTCCACCACAATGATTTCCGTGTACTCCTCAATTTATCTCACAAAAATTATCATAAATGCTGTTCAGTTCTAACATCAAGAACTTAAGGTTTCAATACTTTCATTTCGGAATACTGGACTTGATAATTTTGAACTTGATAGTTGTAACTTGCTGCTTGACCTTACTTCTTCATTTGTTTTTCTCTTCCACACTTATTAAAATGCTTATAACTGACCGGTAATATCAGGCTGCTTGTTTCACTGACAACCACTAAACAACATTAGTCAACTTCAACTACAGTGGGTAAATGTGGAGATATGTGTTGTTCTGTTTAATAAATGTTGACTGGCAACATGCACCATTTGTGTCAGCTGGCAATCCGAAGTGTTCTAAACAAATGTTAACTTACAGGTGGCACAACAATGTATTGACAGTGTATTTTACACTAATACTTGGCTGGCAAGGCTTTCAAGATGGAAAGTTCTCAACAATCATGTATTTCATTTTACAGAGCAGTTAAAACACTGTTGAGTGTCATATCTGTTTTCTCAGTGATGAAAAATCTCCCTCATAGCAACCACTACTCATTTTTTGATCCTTTTTTTAGTCCCCGCTCAAACATGTCATATAAACTACATTTGACATCCTGCAATCCTACAATCCACAAACTAGCACAATATCTACTGTAGCTCTGTTCCATTCAAGCCCACATTCCAAATAAGCAAGTATCAAGATTGTGTTCAATACGAGTTCCTAGCATGTTCACTTCTCTGGCCACCATGCTTCTGAAGTAGACAGTCAAAGGCACCTTTCTTGGAATTCAACCATATAGGGATACGCTTGGACAGAACTTGTTCCCTAGCCTTGGAGTAAGATAAAGGTTGAGCCATGGGCCTCTAAATGCTATTAACAGATTTGATCCAGTGAAAGAGACAGCCACATCAATATCGGAATTGGGCAGTGGATAGGTACTTCTTGAGAAGTACAGTAATACTCGGAAAGTTTGATTGCCTATCTTTTGTACTAATCATTTTTATCGATTTCCTATGTGAACAGCTGCATAAGAAGAGAAGATATACTAATATACTTTTCAGAGCTAATAAAATATTTCAAATGCAAAAGTTTCTCCTAGTGAGCTGGACTTGTCAGAAGTCAGTTTCAGTTGCTGGAAAGGGTTAAATGAAGGATGAGGATTTCAATTATAAAATTCATTTGGTAATGTACAATGCCAGTTGGCATCTATCACCTGGAAGAGTGGGAAAACCAACACTCTTGGTAACAACATACCCAATAAAAGATTGGTGAAACTGCAAAATACAACCAAAACATAAGATATAACTGGTGTCCCAATAGTGAGACAGTCCCAACTGTTAGCCACTGGAGGATGCCCATGCTTTTCAGAGTCTCTACTGTTCTATCATTCTAGGGTCTGGCATTTGTCAAAGTAAGCTCTGGCCTATGAACACTACATTAATGGCAGTTGACTGCCACAAATTGACTGCACAATGGTACTGATCTGGTCTACCAGCAGACATGTCCTCAGGGAGAGATAGCACAACTGACATCTCTGTTCAACACTGCCTCATGTATCATTTAGTTTGAGGAAATAATTAATTTAAGCAAGAACTATATGGAAAATCTTGGCTACAGTGTGTGCCTTGTTGCACTAGAGTTCTGATGTGCATACAACTATAGTTCAATTCAGCTGGTAGTGCAAAACGTTTGTGCCCAGGGACTGTAGACATTTCTTGAGTTAAACTGACGATAAATCCGAGAAATTCTCCCATTTGTCTTGGCTTCCAATTGTTCTTATCAACGTCAATTATGAGACCACTGGATGACACACAAGTCCTCAGATCAATAAGTGGTTGTTTATAGACTCAAGTCAAGAATCAGGCAAAGTTTACAGTTTTTCTTTGGAAATTTTCAGATGACTAAAAACAAAATAGCTGTGCTTTATCACTCAACAGTCCCTACTGACAAAATGTCAAAAATCGCTTGCTCAACAAAGAAAGAGTTTTACAAAGTACTTGTGTGGTTGTGCAGAAAGTAGAATGTTTGTGGTTGTTCTTTGAGCATTAAATAATAGCCCTTACTGATGACCTTTAAGACCCAATTAGAAGCTCAATCAACCTCCAAAACTCAATGTGACCTTTAAGTCACACAGGTTTCTGTTCCCACATAAGTTCAGCCTGTTCCTTATTATTAAAGATTCTTCTGTGTCACAAGAGTCCAAATCAACCATCTCTCCAACAGCAAAGGACGGACTGCAGCAGTGGTAAGTGGGTTAACAAAAGGAAACTATCCCACGGCCAGGAATTGTAACTCATTGGAGATGATGGATTGCAATTATACAATCTTGGTCTCCCAACCATAACAATCAGCCACGTGAATATATTTTTTACGCATTCGAATTAGGTACATACCTTCATTCAGTCTTCTTTTCTAAATATAATTAAAGTTGGTGCAAAGTTGGTGAGATTTCATTTCCTCTTGTAGGAATTTCAATTCCACTTGATTCTTTTTGATCGAAAGAGCTTTTCTTTTTTGCAAAAGCTGGTGTTTCATCATTATCATGATAAATTGGCGAGACTTGAGTTCAGACTGTCTTCAAGCATGAGAATTCTGATGAGTAGCTAGAAGTTGAATCATTGTCACTGTAATCATCCTTGTGGAATACAACATGGTGCTGGTCAGTGAAGTTTGAAGTAGGATGGCCTATTTGAGCCAGGTGTAAGCCTGTCAAAACAGCAGCAAATATTCAGAAGTTGGAATGTATACAGCACCGAGTCACAAAGTTTATAATCTCACTTCACTATAATTATACCCGACGTTCAGTACAAGTCAAGTCTCTAACTAGCTGGCCTAATTCCGATATGTTATATGGCAGGAGTACCATTATATGACACACTATTACAAACTAAGGTTGTAACAGCAACATCGCTATCAGAGAGCCAGTGAAGTAATAAGATGATAGCAACAGTATATCACTAAAACAGCTAAATGTACAAATGCAATTCAGTGACATTTCAAAAAAGTTACTACTCCAGGGCTCCAAGAGTATGGAATATTCTCCCTGTTAGCTGCACAACATTTGAAAATCACCAGAATCATCTAAGAAAGATCTTTTTTATATTATTTTGAACTCGCATCACTTGTTTACAACCCACACATTCAACAATCACTCAAATCAGTTTGTGTCAAGTGCCACTGCACCACAAAGACTAACATAGCATCTCTGAGTGAGAGCATATAGCTGATACACATGGAGTTACATGTCTGATCATATTTCTTGCTGCTAGTTATAATTCTTTCTGCAAGCTCCAAAATGCTCTTGTTTGACCAGCAGGAGGACAAATACAGTAGTATAACTTGCTTAAAACTAAAGCACTGATTATATTCAGCAAAGTTTTAGTACTTATCAAACATGTGTTTCACATTGTTGATCTGACTTATGGTAGTCTAGCTATGTAGGTAGAAAGAGTGTTTATGATGTGTTTGTCATTGCTCAAGTATTAACCACTTGCACTCCAAAGTCATTTGCAGAACTCTTTCTCCAACAGGGTTACATAAATCTGTCATGCACTTTTGTACCATTTGGCATGTCACCAGTTTCAACACCTTGGTCTTCTCAGGGTTTATCAGTAAGCTGTTATGATAGCACCATGCAGCAATCTTCTTTAGATCTTCAGTAATCTGTAGGGCAACAACATCAGTTTCTTTGACTGGAAATGACAAAAATAATTTTGAGTACTCAATGTAAGATTCCAGAGAGCCAATTTCTGGGACAGTATGTAGATTGTTTTAAAACAATAGAGATGTTGAATAAGGCTGGATCCATTATGCAGCCTTGTGGAACTCCATATGGTCAGTTGCATGCAAGCTGGAAACTTCTTGGCCAATGTGAACATACTGCTTTGCACAATGATGGATGGATATCATAACTCTTGAACCATACCAAGATGCTTCAGAAATGCCAAGTGTTCGCAATTTGGCAAGGAGTCATGGATCAAGGGTGATCAATGCTGTTGAATGCCTTTGGCAGATTCAGGAATACAACCAGCTTCAGCTTCTTTGGGTCCACAGCTTCCAGTATCTTATCCAACATCATGGCATCAGTGTCTCAGTTGAGTGTGACTTTTTGCTCCTACTTTGTTGCTCACTGAGCAGTTTCTTGTTCTACATGTAGGAACTCAACTGGTTTAAAAGCCACACATTCACACATTTGGGACAGTACCTGAAGCAGGGTGGGGCCATTGTTGTTGGCTACTTCATTATCTCCTTCCTTAGGTAAGGGAATCTTCCCAGCTGTTGGAAATACAGAAGTTAACAACCAACAGTTCACAATGTCTGTGGTCATACTGTATGGAGAATACACAGTAGAGCAGCCTTGTTATAGACATGGGCACTTTGCCATACCCTGGTGCCTTCTAGGATAGAAAGCGCATCAGTCTTTCGAATTTAACTGCTTGTTATGGAAGTGAAACATATGATTCCGATATTTCCTGTCTGGTGTGGGAATTGGCATCTACCGACCAGGGACGTAGATGCTTCTGATGAACTAGTGCCACTTGATGCAGGTGAAAAGTTGTTGAACTCTTCTGCTACATCCTTTAGGTCTCTTGAGAATTAACTATAGTTCCTAATTACTTTCCACATAGAGCTATGTAACCAACAGTTTAACAGCAATCCAAACCTTTCAATTTCCTAACATGGAAGTTATGCATGACTGAATATAATATTAAGCTCACTGGCAATGGACGAGGAAAATAAAAGAAATACTGATTCATGTTTTTATGTTTACATGGTGTATTTATAGATTAAAATATTTTATTGGTAGTACTGTAGCATAAACTGTAAATTACTGCAAAAATGCACGATGTATATATATATGTGTTATATGTATTATTACCCACAACACGTGTTGCTACCATGATAAAATAGTTAAAATATTTTACAATGACCTTCAATGTTACTGCAATAATGACAAAACACTTGTCAAACTAAATGTCATAATGAGAAATTACAACCACATATGTGTACATAAATAAAGAGGTTATAGAATCTGATGTTGGCAGCCTGGCACTAGTTTTCAATAAAAAGTGACTGTTCATTGTAAACAATCCTTTACTGTAAATAAATAGAAACCAATCATTGACAAAAACTAAATGAAATTATACATGTAAAAGCAGCTCAACTGTTGCTGTCAAGATAGAGATGTAGCCTGCAATGAAAGCTATAATTATACTTTTAGAAATGGGTATTTTACTGGGCGTGGGACAAACATGGATAAGATTGTTGTTAGAATGCCGATTGTTTCTTGCAGCAGAAAAGAGATCACATCTTCCCATGAATATAACTGTGAACGGCAGGGCAAGAGCTGAAGGAATTATCCTGAGAACACATTTCACATGGACAATAGTCTGTTTTTCTCTTGTAACATTGTGATTTGACCACCTTCGGATATTTGTGGTTGACAAGCAACTTGAATTGGTTACACAAAATGGAATGTGGAGAACAAGGAACATAGGAAGAAAACCCCAAAACAGTGATGAACTGTAAAATTATAGACTGTAGAGAATGTCCATATTTGTCACGAGTCATCTCACATTGTCTGTTGACTTAATATTGTTATCAAATGGGCAACAAATTAAAGTGGTTTTCCTCTTCCGAGACTCCATAAAACAATGTGAATTTTCTAACGAAATATCACATAAATTGGTTGCACAATCAACCTTTCTTGCCATATTTTATCTCACTCTTTGAGAAGCCCTGCAAAGCTGTAATTGTAACACAGACCATGCATTTGAATCACCTACATGTAATTTGAGCAGTTTTCCCTGTTGTGCCGATTACATACAGCACATATTTCTGCATGGTGATTGTTTCCAGTATGAAAGCATGAAAATTTACAAAGCAATTTAATTCCAATGCAAAAACTCGCAAAAATACTGATATTATTGTTATTATGAATGGGCTGATAGTATTTCAAATATTGATTTGTCTTTTGGCAACAATCCCAGTAGCTGCATAAAATAATATTAGATTTGTAAAAAAAAAAGTAAAGGTAATTTAATTTTACTTCGATAACACGGGGAGTGGTTGCCTAAATCTCCTGAGCCAGAGGCTCGTATTTAAGCGTTCCAAATGTGTGCCCTTTACCCCCTCCTTCTGCCAATGATCTGTTTTACGGGTATTTAAAGCTCTAGCTACACGGATCAGAGGACAGTTGAAACATACATGGAGATCACTGAGAATCGAACTGGGGACCTCTAGCACAGTAGGCAACGCACTAACCAACTGAGCTACGCCAGCTCCTTGATAAAAGTAAATTATATTAGTTAATTAATACACAAAACAGAACATTGAAAGACATTTACATTTATTAACTTGCAATATCCAATTCGGACATGAAGCAAGTGTTGATCAGCAGTCGAACCAATTTACATGGAGTAACTTAAATATTTGGTAAGTGGGCTGGAAAAAGTATTAATGAATAAATTTGTTGATGAACAAAAGGGAAAACACAACAAACACAAATTAAAAGGCAGTAGATCATATTTTCAACTCTATAGTCCTTCCTAAAATACTTTACGCTTTACCAGTTTATGCTGCAAGTGTCTCCGATCTCACTGCCGTCCAAAGCTTCCTAACCAGATGTTATAAATGCTGCTATACATCCATTCAGTATAATATCTATGACCTTCTAG
>JANSTR010009680.1:0-13968 GCA_025434805.1 Antipathozoanthus remengesaui | reverse complement strand
CCCACTAAAGTGACATGTATTCACCATAAACCCTCGACATTTTATTGACAAAATCAACAATTTCCCTTACAATTTTCTGAAGATAGAAAATTAATTAAAAACAGTAGCTGTTCGAATTTATTGGAAGCCATCAAACTAAAAAAAAATCACAGAAATAAACACAGAAAACAGTCTCAACTTCAATGATAATAAATTTCCAATTCAGAACAAACCTATTGCATTACATACAATATGTTTGGATCACAAGTCTGACAACAGAAATTATGTGACCTTCGTATAAGTCGAGGTAGATTTTTGCCCCCTGTTTTAGTGGTCAGAAACTCGACTTGTATGCTGAGAAATACAGTAATACATGTATGAATTTAGAGCTTCAAATTATTTTGGTGTCAATGGCCAAATTACGGTAATATACAGTCCTCTATTTTGATTACATGCAGTTTTCTCATTTTTATAAGTTATTCAAAATGAAATTGTATGTTGTGAATTCTTTGCCCTCCCTCATCTAATAAGCCCCATCAGAACTACCAATATTAAAGAAGTAAATGCTCTGTTTGAAGAAACTGAAACGGATTGCTATAAAAGGGAATTAATGATATCCAATGCTTAGCATATAAAATTGTTCAAAATGTCAAGTTCAGTATTCACTGCCTGGTTATAAAGCTTCTTACTAAAAATTAACAGTCTTCACTCGTTTGTTCATGCAAGTTCGTGCAAGTTCATTTCTTCAAACAAACTGCATTTTGGGTATGATTTACCATATATGTTTGTGTTATAATTTGTAATAACTATAATAGAAATACATGTCATTAGTAATATTGTAACTGTTACTGTAGTGTTAATTAAGAATAGATCAATTTCCAATCTTAACTCACACCACAACCCTTTCTTTCATCCAGCGGTGAGTAATGGATTGCCAGTCATCAACAGTACATGTATCTGGCTGCACAATATGAACTGAACATCATTCAGTACTTTTACATCTAAATGCAAAAATGGAAAGTTGAAATGTGCTTGCCAAATTGGACAAAGGGTTTAACATACACAAGAATAGCTTAGAGACAGATTAGATTGTGTTGTTATTTTTGGTTTCTAGATTTACAAAGCACACTCGGTGTTATCAGGTAACAGAATAAATTATAAGTCATGCACATGCTTGGTATTGTTAAAGATGCCTTGTTTATGTGGAATGTTAAATCTCTGGAGGTCAACTTTATTTTTTCACTAAAATGGATAAATTTGATGGAACAGATAATTATTGATTTTGATGTGCATGTGATGTATAATAAATTTCTAAATGTTATAGAACATGGCAATTTACACAATTTACATATACTGCCAGTATACATGGACTTTCACTAACACATTTCTAAGTGAAAAATTAAGAAAAAATCTAAAATTGTGGTCATTTTCATTTAAGGTAGTATGTATTATCTAAACATTTCTGCAAGTAATTAATGTGAGTACAGAATGTGGAGTTAACAAGCAGCATTATCATGGAATATTTAAGTTTCCAGCAAATACAGTGCAATGGACTTTTAGACATGCATTATTAAAATAATCAGGATTGTTTAAGGAGCAATGATTAGCCTTCAGGGATGATGTCTGCTACACTAGCAATTAGTACAACCATACTATCTGGTGATTGTGTGTGTTCCAAGTCTTATTCACTGCAGCTGTGATTGGGCATTTGTTTCTTTAACTTGAGTTCTTGGACCTTATTACAAATAAATTGTTCTTATTTACAAGTATAATTTTAATACAGTATTACATACATCAGCAAAAATTCATCACAGTTGGTTTAAGAGAGGCAAACAATGCTATTTGTTTGAAAAGCATTTGTTGAATCTAAATTGATTTTGTATTTTAAAGCATGAAGAGTATATCACAAGCAGCTCAGTTCATTGTAATTGAAGCCTTTTTAAACTAAATTTAGACAATAGTGTCAGATGGTAGAAATTTGTTTCTTTAAACAGTTAATGACCAACTGTACACCTATGATGGCATTTGTTTGCCTTGTGCTATGCAAACACTTTTTGTATATGTATGCACAGAAAAAAAGGAAACATTTCAATATAATGTTAAGAATTGACAGTAGTTTGTAGTTGACAGGAAGTGCTAGCTTAGCTTTCCATGTGATTGATATACCCAGTGCAAAACAACAAAGGCTACATGGGTAGTCTATTACTGACCTATAAAGAATTGTTGTAGGATCATCTTGGCTATGATGAGTTACAGGGTAGCCAATAACCGTGCTGTGCCACGATTGGCAGGCGCCAGCGTCGACCAACAAGACTTTCATGGGTTGGTGTTGCCTTGACGGACATAAGATGGATGTTATCAATATTAAACCTTGCTATGATTCTTTAATGTGTATTGTGATTGCAGCTCAATTCTGGTCATTTAGATGCTTAGTATTTGGCACATGTTGCATTTTTTCAAGAATCATGTTTGCCAGGAACTTTGCAGTGGTTTCTCAGAGGTTTGTTAACCAGCCTTAATGTGTTACATCTATGATTATGAACACCGGTGGCTGGAACCTAAGGGAAATCATTGCTGTGTTCTTGAGTTCCTATAAAATAGTTCTGTTAGTAGCTGTAGAATATGTCTTGAATTCTGTATGTTTGGGTAAAATTTATTGTTCAATAATTTTGAATGCTTTGTAATGATGGCTTTTAACAGTAAAAAGACCCCCCTCCTCTATCTCTCCCTCCCTAAGAATGACCTCAGTTGAGCTGTATTTAATGTAATGTAGTTTTTGTTCAATTTGAAATTCTCATGTTGTTTTTCTTTTTCTTTTTCTATTTTTCTGTGCAATATAGGTGGAAAGACTCCTGACCCCAAATCACTTATAAACAAACGAACATATGTGGATATTATGCACGAGAATGAGATGCAGAGAGAGAAGGTAGGATCATAAAGTCACTTTGCCAAAGTCTCTTATGTGCAATGCCAAATTACGACTGTCTTGTTTTGACTAGTTTAATTAATCAATTCTTTATCACTGTTCTGTTAGGCTGAGATCATCAAAAAACTCCAGGAACAGGCCAAGAGTGGAGAGTTGCAGGTCCAGCCAGTGGCATCCAAGCCAGGTATAATGATTGATAAAATGACAGCACATTCATTTTATTTGTTTGAAAGTCTTGTAAGGGAAATTGTGGAATATAAGTTTGCTTTCTACACCTTTTGTGCTTTATGCTGAAAAAATAAACTCTAATTCCAATGGCAGGTGTACACTCAATTGCAAGAAAACTCTGACTATGTGTTCTTTCTTTGCGTTGAATAAATATTATTTTTATCTTAGAATGCTCTAGACAAATCCTTGAATTTTCTTTCTTTATGCACATGTAGAACGCAAAAGACGGCGTTGGGATATGCAGGGTGAGGAAACACCCTCTAAGAAGAAGTCAAGTGGTTGGGATCAGGCTGAGGTACTAACTATGATTGTTATGAATGTGCTGATAGATGATAGATAGATAAACAGTGTTTTCCCCAAGATTTTTTGAAGGCCAGGGGGTAATGAATTGCCGGCTGTTTTTTGTCTATGGCAACAATTTTTAAGCCAAGCGGTTTTCAATTTTTCTGAGATTTTACCATAGTTTTCTTTTATGGCAGCATTTTTCTAAGCCAAGCGGCTTTCAATATTTGTCAAATCAAGCCAAGTGCGCCACTTGGCTTAAAGGCTCTGGGGAGAACACTGTAATAGCCTAAGTTGTAAAACTGAAAATTCTGTAGCCTCTTCTCTTATAATAACTTATAACAAAAGGCTTATAGTAGATGTTTCTCTTTTAAGTTCATTTATTAATGATTTCTCTTTACACATAAACTTAAAAAATAATAAAATAGAATACTAATTGATTTTATTCAGGGCTTGTACAGGTTTTGGAAAGTCTGAAAAGTTGTCAAACACTTTTTTTCTGGTCTTGAAAAGTTTTTGGAAAATTGATTATATATCTTCAGGGCTATGGAAAGAATTATTTTGTTTGAAGCTTCTGGCATGTAAGATGAGAAACTAAACATTTAATCATACTTTGTATTGTCACTTTTGTCTCGCATTGAACATCTTACAGATCTTGTTGAACTGCAAGCAATTTGGTCAGCACATCTGCATACATGCCAGAACACGCATGCACACAAACTTTATCTTAAGCTGTCATATTTTGAAAGTAATGTCGTAGTATTAAAATTGGAAAAAGAGGTTCCGGAAAGTTTTTGATTTAAACCAGGTTATACAAACCCTGACTAATTGATATTATTGCTAATTTAATGTCTTGATGCTACACAACTTACTGAATCAATGTCAGTAATTAATTGTCATTATTCTTTTATATGTATTGTGTTTACAGCAAGTAAATTCTGATTTGCATTGCCACTCTAGCCTAGAAAAGTTTAACAAATCCATTGTTACAGAATCCTCAATTACTGCAGAGACCACAATGCAGCATTTTTGTTTTAGCAGTGCTTTTCCTTGGACAGGCAGCACAAAGGTTATGGGTTGGTTGAGGAGATTATTGTGAGCTGAAGAGTGTTTCTTACTGTAGTTTAGACTTATTGTTTTGAGGATTTTCTAAATTAGTTGAGGATAACTTCCCAACCCAACTTATGCAGTTTCTATACTACTATTACTACCACCAAACCAACACCACCACAACCAACACCATACCACCAACAACAACAACAAAAATGAAAATAATAATCCTACTACTACAACTTGTACATGATAAAATCACCAAATGCATTATATATTATTAGTCTATAAAATATTAAAAATAGTGATAAAAAGGTTACCAGTTTTCTATGATAGCCATGTACAGGGTTTTCAATAACGAATACAGTAGGTGGCAAAAGTTGAGGAGTAGGCGGATAACAGACAGTGAGTGCCATAGTGCGATCTTAGATAACCTTCAGTTTTCAACAGTTTTTCAACTAAAGTAGGCAGCGAATTCAAGTGGAGTAACCGGCGAAAATCGCCGGCTGCCGGCTCTTATTGAAACCCCTGCATGTATGAATCCGATGTGAATGATGTTATCTGTATCTCCGTTAAACTTTGGAAAGCTATTCCAAGGGGAGCACCACTGTACATGTAGCTGCAGCAACGTTTCAAGAAAATTCATTATTGTGCATAGCATTTATAATAATTATTAGTAGAAATCTAGTCACTGTCTAATGCGAATGATTCAGTTTGATTGGCTATCATACACATGGTCTATCATGCAATAGACGTCCTCCGTGACACGTACCTCTCGCATCCAAAATGGAGTCAGTTTCTCATTGTAACGGTGTTTGCGAGCTTTTGATCCAAAGCTGTTCCAAAAAAAAGAACAAAAGCGTCACAAAATATGGTGTTAACAATGTTTTTAAACTTGAATAATAACTAAAGTTTGTTTTGCTCGTGAGCATGAGTTTCCGGCTGTACGCATGAAAGACAACACAAACTGAAACTTGGCAGACTTTTTTACACAAGTTTTAATTTTACAATTAAATAGAATGGTTTGTTTCACGTCTGGAGATTTCTACTAAGACAATTAGAATATTTGCTCTGAATTTCTATTGACAGTTTGATAGTTATAAGGCCTGTGGCCTCATGAACTATCAGCCGATAGAAATGGCAAACTAATATTCTATTTGTTAATTATAGCCTGTGCTACGTGAGGTGAGTAGATTTTGTAGGTACATTGGGGTTGACTTGAATGGAAATTTTATATTGCATTCTCAGTAATGAGATTGTCGTTTTGCTTTTTAAGGAGTCGTCCGAGTTTCTTTAGTTTCGTTTTGAGACCTTTCGATTAGTGACAGTGCTCAGCTCTACATTAGTCAATTACCAAATGCTCCACTGGCGCTAAAAGAACATAATTATTCTTGTGTATTTTTGCAACTGATATAACTTGGTAAATTACGTTGTAATTTGAATTTGATGTAACGTTTTTTCATTGTATATTTACTTTTGAGAAAGAGTCGTAACTTATATTGAAATGCACTGTAAGTAATGTTCCCGTCTTCTGCTACGCTATTGCTCTTGATTTCCTAGATCCACAATTTTTTCAAGTTGTATATAGCTCGACATGCCATTAAGTTGATTTTTTATTACATTTTAAAATATCTTTTTCAATATTGAATGGATTTTTTATGGTGGCTGTATAGCACCTACGGCTTTCAACCAAGTCGGCCATAGCTGCATGTAATAATGACTTGGGAACATCTTTCTTTTTGTATAGATATCTGTTTAGTACTGAAACAAAGTGAACGATGACATATCGTAAAATGTTAATGAATATCAATTTCAGTCATTGTTGCAAAATGCAGCAAGTGAATATACTCCACGTCACACCAAAACCATCACTGGTTCTCATAAGTTAGGTTAAACCATGATCCGAGATGGCTTTGAAATGTACTTTTATTGTGAATGAGTTTGTAAGGTGACATGACATTGTTGTTCCCAGGGCGTAATGAACATTTGTATTCAAGGGTTATTTCTTTGTATTAATAATGACAACTTATGAATACATTTGAACCGTTGATAACCTTTGGAATGTATATAAAATAGTGCACCATCTTTCAACTGTACATAAGAGTACTTTAAACAAACACTCTGTTGAGTCTCTTGTGCTTTATAAATTTGACCTTTTTGCCATCGATCCGGCCATTTTGATTCAAGAAGCACCGCTTTACTAGAAAAGGCTTTACCTTGCAGTTAACACATTTGTGTTTTTTGTCGTTGTGATCAGTTGTGTTTTGGTGGAATGTGTGCAACTGAAATGTCAGCTTTAGCAGAAAAGCTTCACCCTAAACTTTTTTCACTTTTTATTGATTTTGCGGCTTCCTCCGTCAACGAGACATGATTTTTGCCTGTCATCTGCGGAGAACCAAATACTAGTCGAGATTTTTTTAACAAGGGGACTGAGGAACTTTTTCTGAAGTATTTTTGACTTAAATGTACTCATTTTATTTTTACACAGAGCACAGGAATATGCCTCTTGAAGATGCTATTAAACTTGTGGGACAAAATTTTGATCAGTATATGGCAGATCTTCGTGAGCGTTCACAAAAGCAGCCAGGTCTATCTGATGCTGGCTCGGTTTCATCTAGTACTAGTGGGGCTGTTGAGAAGCCCAGTCTTGCCTCCAGTAGTACTACACCAACCACACAAGCTGCCGTAAACTCGGATGTTGGCCAACTGTTAAGTGCTGCTGCCGCTGGGAAATCCCTCACAGCCAGTGAACTGTCGAAACTCATCAGCAGTTTATCGCAACAACAACAGAAGCTTGGAGCTGCAGAGTCTGCGAGTTCTAACGGATCAGGAGGTAATTACTTGACCGACCATTTGAGTTTGGTAAATCTGGGAAGGACGACTTTCAAAGACGTGTTTTGGACAACTCGTCCACGATTTCGTATTGCTTGTCCAGCTCATTTACATTTCTCCTGTCATTTTTTTTACATCCACGATTTCTTGTTCGTACCATTTTGGATACAGATACTTCATTGTTTTTCGAGCGACTTTTACACTTGCAGAAAGAAACAGTTTTTGTCGCACATAGACATGAACATACATACATAACTGTTATACCTTACACACATAAAGACATACAAGTTTAAAACGTGAATAAGTCATAAGAAATCTAACAATTCCTATGAAGCATTCTCCAAAATAATTCTGTTTATCCCTTTCTTAATTAGTCAACTCAACCCCGCTGCAAGATATACAAATACACACATGTAACTCATGCGCGAACCCCGCCTCAGTTTGGTTTATTGCAAATGAAACCCCATATATAGCAGCAAAAATGAAAAAATATCTACGTGTAAATGGTTTGCATGTACCAAAATGTGAGAAGAAATTCTGGTGACGAATATAACATAGATTGCCAATTTCAACGTGGATAAAAACACGAGGAGGCGAAGTTTGTCTGTATATGGCAGATCTTCGTGAACGCTCGCAAAAGGAGCCAGGTCTATCTTATGAATCATGTTTGTCAGTTTCAGTCTTTTTATTGCTAGTACACCAAAATATGAGAAAGGCAGACATTATTCTTTCCGTTTATTTGTTCTATTATTTACACGAGTTCATGTTTACGAAAAGGTAAGCAGTTTGTTCATTTCAAGATATTTACAATACCAAAAAACGAAACACTTTATGATATAAGACTGCAGATATATGATATAATTGAAAAAATGTGATGAATATAAGACTATAGTACAATACCTACAAGACTGCAATACAGTACTGAACACTATAGTATACAATATAAGATTACACAATACAATGTCATTTATTATGTCGTCCAGATCTAATTTACAGTACTGTAAATAAAATATGGGACGAGAGAAACTTTACAACATCGAAATTTTATCTATTTTCTTACAATGTACAAAAGCAAATTTACTGTTTACTATGTGTATTTAATGCTTTGCGTTGACTATGTCAGTGAATTCGCAGTTTCGTCAGTTTGATTGTGAAAAACATTTTGTAGAGAAAACTGAACACTCCACTAACCACCACGAATGGTTGAAAAGTAATTATTGTACAAACAAAACGGTTGATAAGGAAATTGTGTTTTTCTTTTAAAAAAGAGTATCGATGAATAAAATTAGTACATGACGGAAACAAATGAAATACATATTAAACACACTTTTTTGCGATTATTTAAAATGTTACATATGTTGGGTGAAAACCTTTTTATGATGTTCGGAGAACTCGCCCTTTCCAGTATTGTTTGTTGACTGTTCATACAAGTTACCTTAAGGACTCTTGTTTGTAAGAGCAGATCCAGTTGTAACATTCTGGTTTGTCAAATGATCGCAATGGTAACCAAACTATTTTTTAGGTCTTAACATTAGTTGCCTTTGTAATTGTAAATCGACTTTTCTTACACGTTTTGTCATTTTACGAACAAATTTTGGTTAGGAATTCCAAGTCAGAGTAGCCAACCTGCAGCTGATCCACATTCAATTGCAAAACAGCAAGCGGACCTCCAAGCCAAGATTCTGAGTATACTTAACCCAGGAACAGCTGCAAAGAGCACCTCGGCTACTCAAAGCAGTACAGCTGTCTCTGCAAGTAAGACATACAGTAATATCTCCTCTGGATCAGTTTATGGTACTTCATACAGTGCCAGTTCTGCACAGGCTACAGGTACGTTGTACTCTGCAGCAACAACTACCACTGTAACTAGCGCCCTAAAGCCGTCATATTCGTATTCCTCATACGGTGCTGGTGGAGCCACGCTTGCATCTCAGACACCAGCCGTTTCGGCACCGTTATTTCCTGCCGCTGTTGCAGCTAATCCGGGGATCAGTGTCTCAGCTTATGGAGTAACAGGGACAGCTTCAACCTTGACTCAGATTCAACCAGTCATGCCTGCTGGAACTCTGCCAAGAGCTGGGGTTGTTTCTGCCAGCGGTCTTTCATCGTATGGTTCTGTGTCTGCTGCACCTCCTGTCACTGCACCACAATATGCTATGCCTCAAGGAAGTCAGTACACCAAACCTACTGTTCCTGTCGTCACACAGCCTCGAGCTCCAACTGCTCTCAGTGCGTACAGCAAAACAGCCACTCCTGGTGGCTATGTAGTTCCAGGAACAGCATCTCGTGTAGCCACGGCCAGTCCTATTAGTCAGCACTCCCAAACTCTACAAGTGCCTAGTCAGCCAAGTACTGGACAACAGACAACACCAGTGTTCAGAAATGCAGGGGCTCCAGTCAGTGGTGCTCGAGGTACTCCATCAGCTTCTGGGAGTATTCTTGCACGAGGAGCGCCCTCAACCCATACCACTACTGCCACAAGAGGAACCCCACTTACAAGAGGGACCCCACTTACAAGAGGGACCCCATCAACGAGAGGGACTACACCCACTAGAGGAACCCCACCCACAAGAGGGACACCCTCCATTAGGGGGACCGTACCCACCAGGGGGACTCTACCCACCAGGGGGACCCCACCTCAAAGGGGAACCCCACCTACAAGAGGAACTCCACCCACAAGGGGGCATCCACCAACACGAGGCACTCTTTCAGGGCGTGGTTCAACACCAACACGAGGAGGGCCCACAGCAGGCCGTGGTGGACAGCAAAGCCCATCTCCACAATCACAGCAAGGATCAATGTCATATGACAAAGGCCAAAGAATGTCAAGTAACCGAGGTAGTTTCTCTGGGCGAGGCAATGCACCAGTACGTGGTGGCCCGCCACGGGGCGCTCCTGGTGGGCGTGGTGGACCACCAAGGGGGGCACCAGGTATCAGAGGTGGACCACCTGGGAGAGGTGGAATGCCAGGAAGGGGTGCACCCCCTGGACGTGGCGGGCCAGGCGGTGGCAGGGGAATGCCACATCCAAGGGGACCGCGCCCAAGAGGTAGCCCAATTAGCACCATCATTGGCCGAGGAGGAATGGGCCGTGGAGGAATGGGGCCCCGGATGGGTCCGCCACAGTACCAAGGTTATTGAGACCACTGCAAAATAACAGAGCTAAATCAAAGGACACAACAATTGCTTAACAGTACACGCTATATAGTAGACAACACTCAAACGAGAACGTGATTGTATTTGTATTTGTATTGGTGCTTTTCAGAACTGAACTCTTTGCCAAGAAGTTCACTAAAGTTTTATTTCTGTAATTTTAAAACACATTGACATTTTAATGTTACTATTGAAACCTAACTTATGATCGTGGTCAAGATATGTGGCATGTTGAACGAATACTGTTTACCGCACACAACATTTTGTTCTTCATTAATTAATATAGGATGTTTTGGCTAACAGACTTGTTTTAATCAAGAGTCGAAGTATAAAGCTGTTACTGGTTGTATTAGCTAGAATTTCACATGTGATACACCTTTGTTACTTTTCTGTCGAATCACATATTTCCCCTACTGGTTTGATTGCCATCGAGTTTGTACCTCGTTCTATTATCGATTGCTTGACTAACTGGAGTTTGTTATAAATGTCCCGTTTTATTACTTGAGTACAGTGCAGCAGTCAAAATGCAACTTTTGGAACACTACGTTTTGGCTTCAGATTTGGTGATTTGTGTTAAAGAAGAAGCTGTGGTATAAAACAGGCCATTGTTCCGTTCATTCGCCAGTCAGCCGCCGTTGAGTAAACAACTCTGTCACAGCTGTGTGACATGCGATGTTACAGCGCGCAATTTTCAATTGAGTCACACGGAAGATAAATGTGGAAGCAGCCGCGTTACCAAGACCAACAAATACTAGTATTAAACAAAAGTATTTGCAGTTTGCTTCTGTTCACTTTTCTCGCGTTTATTTAGTCGCTGTCTTTAACATTTAGAGTCTAGCGAATGCGACTGCTCAGTGGATTTTGAAATCTGTTTTATACTGGAACTTCCTGTTTAAGTCAAAGCTTTCTTTGTTCTTTACTACAAGTGTATGAGATCTGAGTAGTTTGAAGAAGTACCTTAGTCTTGTGATTCAGTATAACAAAACGTGAATGCCTTTCGTAGGTTCCTTATCTAATCACCAACTCCTAAACATTTTTTATTGTAATAGGATTGAATATTTTTTCTGTAGCACTTACTTTGTTATTAACAGAGACATCCAAAAAATAAACGTGCCAAGTGGCGGTTGTACCTGTGTCTGTGCACCAAGCAATTTTGAGAAAAAAAACGACGAATTGATTTTTTGATGTAATGTCAAGGGGGGATTGAATATGGGTTCAGACAACGCCTGATATTTTTATTGGGTCAGAGATGCATCGTGGCGAGTTAGCCAGATGTGTGGTCGGGGATTCATGTCAACCAGGAAAACAATTGTGTGGTCAGGGAAAGTCAGTGAGAATGTCTGTTTAATAAATAGAACAACTTTTTCCGTGCTCCGTACATTAATAAAGCACGGCAGGAAGTGAAGAGAGCACGAAAGAAGTGTAGGGAGAACGCGAGCCGAAGGCAAGTGTTTCTCCTCATTGAGAGTTCTCGTCACTTCTTAAGTTCTTTATTACTGTAGGGAGCTCGGGAAAAGCTGTTCTATTTGTTTTATAATATAGACAAACATCTCCATATTCATTTTGTCGATTTGTGTTTTGCTTTTGTTTTGGTTTTACTCCCGGTCAGGTTTAAAAACTATGCTGTTTACTTCTAAAGCAGAGAGCTCGGTAAATCTTGGTTCAGACTTTTCCAATATTTTAATTGCTGGAGACAGAAATGGGAATAGTGTATTCAAAGTCTTCTTCATTTTGCCAAATCGAAATGTAAAGAAAAGTCTGGGATGTTGCACTCGGACGCCTCCATTTTGGTTTTCTCCAAGAAATCGACAGAAAGTAATAGTTGTCATGGTAACTATCATCTACTGTTAGGGAGCACGGTTTTGGACCAGTCAGAGTGAGTGTTATATCAAATCTATATTGCTGCCAACGAGGCTGTCGAGGCGGCAGATTATAGAGCCGCGCGTATTTGAGTGCATGGGAAAAAATCTCGGCTCGCTGTGAACTTTTCGTACCCATATTTGGGTGTAACTTTTTACTATATTTGGGTGTAACTACTATTGTGATGATAATAGCCTCGAGGTCCAAGATGACGGTTTTGATTTTTTTAAAAATCTTCCCGGTGATTGCGAAGGTTGGAATCTGCGATTTTAGTCCTCGTCGGACAAATGTTTCTCCATAAACAAATGTCAATCGGTAATCTAAACAAAGGTAGGCGGTTAATTGAAATCGATCGTGTGTTTTTTGGGTCGAAATCTGCGATTAAGTTACGACACAAAATGGTGGTGACGACTTGGCGATTTTGGCGAATCGTCGAGATATCTGCCAACAAAACATTTAGATAATGGTTTCTTGGAGTTTTGCAGACTTTGAAAGAAGTTCATTGCGATTTGACAAAGTATTCGCGTATTTTCGATCGCACGCAATCGATTTTATAGGAAATATATGGGATTTTCGATATTCTTTAAAAATGCATTTTGATGTTTCATCTTCTATAATCAATTATTATTGCAAGAAAGGTCCATTCTATTTCACATGTGCTTTTATTCAAGATGTTTGATCACTTTTTTTGGAGAAATTTGAGTTATTTTGAATGTTGGTTCAATTTTAAAGGAAATGTATGGCATTTTCGGTATTGTTTAGAAAATGCCAAAACCCTATTATTTTAAATTATGTTCGAGAAAAAAACATTAACCATGTTTTACTGCGCTGCTCGTTGGCACTTAGCGAGATCTTACACCTAGTATTAATACGCATATAAAGTCGTAAGACTTCAAATGCCCCTAATTACTCGGGATGAGCCACGAGTTGTAAAATCGGTCTGTTTCCGTTCACCAAACTGCAATGTTACGTAATGGAGTCAAACCGGGAGGTAAGCTGCATGTGGTCCCAAAACTTTTGCCCTTCATCCGTAAAGTACACTCTGCTTAGCAGACCGATAAACATTTTATACGTGTCCTAAGGACCTTAAGGTCGGCAAAGGTACGACTGTGAAGAAAAATACCGTATCGATACCGATCGACCACACTCCAACACACGCTTCGCGCCTCCATTCGTTTTCCGTTTTGTTGTTTTCACTTTCAATTTGTACATTAAAAACAACTGCAACTACAAACAAGAGGCACTGCTGAACACTGATAAACTTACCCATGTGGCTCAGTTTCAGTGATTCTAATTAAATTAGAAACGATAAAAGACTGGGACGAGTAATGTTGTGTACGGCCGAAAAAATGCAAAACATTTTCTTTGAGTCTCTTTTCGCTATGTTAATGGGGAAAAATAGGCCCGCTGAGTGTGCATGTGGCTGCTGCTTTTTGATTTTAAGTATAAGGCTGCGAAAACATTTCAACATAAAATTTTATATCACAAAAAACGGCCATGCTGACTAGAAAAATAAATACAATGAATTATTAAACACGGTGCTTTATTGAAGATAACTTACAACTTTTGGCTAGAAAGCTGTGACTAGAATAGTGTGTATCTAAAATTAGCTGTTGCTACCAATTTCTCAAGATATTACAGCAGCATAATGCTCTTGTT
>JANSTR010009569.1:0-13970 GCA_025434805.1 Antipathozoanthus remengesaui | reverse complement strand
ACAAGACCACATCAGTATAGGTGGGAAATCCCATCCTGGGTGCAGTGACATTTTAACTCTGACAGTCGAGCCTACAAGACCACATCAGTATAGGTGGGAAATCCCATCCTGGGTGCAGTGACATTTTAACTCTGACAGTCGAGCCTACAATTACAAGACCACATCAGTATAGGTGGGAAATCCCATCCTGGGTGCAGTGACATTAAAATATCCATTGACAAAGTTAATACTGTCAAAATACTGAAAAAGTATTTACTCTGTTCTTGTTAATGCAATCGATTTCAGCTTTGAAATTTCACACCACAAATCAGTGCCATGAGATCTGGTTTCTTTTAAATGAATTAACAAGGGATGCTACAACTTGAGCCAGTTATTAAGCATCTGACGGGTTTATATCATCTGCTGTATCAAGATAAAACAGAGAACATGGCTTACCCTACAGCTGTGTCCAATATAACTGTCGATGGAATCCCAAGCTCCTTTAATATGTCATGCATTGCATGTCTGGTGGGGAAGTAACAGATGCATGCACTGTCTTTAGAAGCATTTTGAAATATGTCTGGTGAACATGAACTAGGGGGTCTTAATAACACAATCATACAATCCTGTACACTGTACATGCACTAAGGCCATCCCCACTTAACATTATGTTTACAGTGGGTTTTGAGCAAAAATATAGGGTTGGTTGGTTGGGTAAAAGAAAGTTGGAAAAAATTGGCTATTTTAGCCTCTTGCATGCATAACATTTATGATGTGTTGCTTTATTTTAGCATATAGTTTTTCTTTATCATCTATTTATTATTTTGTAGCATAAATGCCAAGTTCAGAAGCATAAAATGCTGCATGCAAAAATTATGATTTACTTGGGCCATAAAATAAAATCAGCTTGTATCAGCATGTTATTTACATATAATATTTAACTGTTTCTACTTCTTTTTTAATTGCAAATTTCAAAACTTTTGGGTTATATTAAAGTGGGGATGGCCTTAATGCAAAAAGATGTCTGATTATACAAATTGACATGTGCCAATCATTATGTATTACTTTGAAAGTGTTTTGTGGTAGATCTATAAAAAAGACATTTTACCACAGAACCTGCAAATATTACTCTTCCCTTCCTCTTTTTATGTGCCTTGTTTTGTGTACCCTACCACCACCCTTCTACACATTCAGGTCAAAAATAATGTCCAACCGCCTAAGAGAAGTTGCTTAAAAACACTCCAGGAAACTCACTACTTTAACAAACCAGAAATGAGAGCCTTAATCAGTCACAAGAAAGTATTAATATTTTATAATAAGTACAATTGTTGGTCTAATAACATTATTTTGTGAAAACATTTTGTCAACAGCCCTGGGATAGTATATAGTGCTAACCCACTTTTGCATCCCGGGATGGTAGGACAAAGATCTTTGGAAACAATATATTTCAAAGAAGAGCATCCAGACTCGCCTTAAACCAAGGGCAAGGAGAAATGCCCTACGAAGATAGATGTAAATTATTGCTCGACTGGCCGACGCTTTCCATGCATACATCGCAACTATCTTAGCCTAATAGAGTGCTACAAAATAGTTTTCGGGCTCAGCGAAAATATAAAGTTTAGTGACTATTTCGAATTTTCCAAACTTTCTAGTACCAGATCAAACCATAGGTTTAAATTATACGTCAAACCAGCAAGACTCAATTGTTTTAAGTACTCCTTTGTTATCAGAATTGTAAAACTGTGGAATAGTCTACCAACAGAGACTGTTGAGGCGGCAGACATTGGTGCATTTAAGAGAAACTTGAGACTGCACCTCGGAATCTGAACTGCCTGCCAATTAGTGCGGATATTTGAAATATATTTTAGCCATTCTAGACTCGTTTTATACTTATTATTTGTTTTGCTGTATTTATCGAATTTATTACATATTAGTTTCGAGAGTTGTCAAGTAGGGCCAACCTCTTAACTTCCCTTCAGGGTGCACTTTCTTTTTTTCCTTTCCTTCTTGTAATTGTTTAACATCTTGAAAAAATAAATATATAAATATGTAAAGTAATCCTGACAAAAATGAATACATATTTAGACATCATTGTGCATACAGTACGCGTTTAGAGATTTGTCTTTCTCGTGAAAAAGGTAAGACACACATTCAGGCGACTTTGCTCCTAAACTAGTTTTGTAAGCAATTTCCAACAAGAATGAATACGTGTTAGTTAAACATCCTTGTACAGTACGCATTTAGAGAACAGCTATTTGGTTACAAGTATTTTGCTGAAACGAATAAACGGGACGTGAATATAAGATCATTCACGCTCAAACTGACAAAAACAGTCTTTGTTCAGTTTCCGCGTTTAGATAACGTGATTACTTTTGTTCTGTAGACTGTAAACCTACTGATTGTTTGTTTGGTTTGCATTTTGTAGAGGTGTTGTCAGAGCTGCGATGTAGATATGAATTCAGGAAAACGAATTTAGGCTCTTTTGTTTTAATAGTATATTCGCCACTGGTAGCATTCTACTGTGTTGACTGAGGAGTATATATGTATTTTAAAATAAAGTGCAGATCACACGAAGGATAACAACCGAAACTCACAACAAACCAGGCTCTTGTTTTGTATATTTTGAGAACTTGATCGCTTTTTATATTTGTGAATGTGTGACCCACATTTAGGTGTCACTATAATACTTATATGACAACGTTAAAGTTATATTCATAGGCGTTTTGGATGTAATTTAGAGTGTTTATACGTTTTAGGTACATTTAATAAGCTTTTTGGATGTAAGTACAGTAGACAGCAATCAGAATTAGTTTGAGTTCATTTTTCTCAATGCTTCAGACTTGACGAGGAAAGGGTGAGCGGTTCCTCGCCAGTGCTTGTGAGACAGTTCCTGCAGAGTTTGTTTATATCAGTGGACATTGCTGTGCGAGAGGGAATGCTTTTCTGTGACTCGCTCTGTGACAACGGACCTCTTTACAGTGGACAGGTAACGCTACTTCTGTATTCAGTAAAGAAAGTAAGAGGAAAAATCGAAAAAATAACGTAGATGTCGTAGTTAAATGTACGTTCTGCCCTCTTGTTTTTAATTACTTGTAAGTTGTAGTGCAAACTGCCAACTTTTAATAGAAATTAGGATTCAAATATTGAAGTATTTTTCTGCTTTTAATAACCTTCACATTTATATTTTTCGTAAAATATCTACAGTAGTTTGTGTTTGCTTACAAGAAATTCTCATACTTATATTTTCTCTATTATCCATGTCATAACACCTTTTTTCACTGACATAAATGGATCAAACTTGTTTTTACTGGTTGATATATACTGCACACGATATTTTCTTCGTTCAGGTGGCAAGACTCAAAGAGTGTGAACGGTTGCTATTGGCCATTCAAGTTGCTGGTTGGCTGAACGACAGCTCGCTGTGCCTTCAAGCTATTGTCCAGTGCTATGGACTGCTGGCTCCTCTGATACACCAAAAGATTCCTGCAAAACCAGTCATACAAGTGAGATACTAATTTAGTTTGAACAGCACGTGGAGCTTGTGAAGACAAAGAACGGCATGTGATAGCTTGTAAGAGACAGAGTGGAGTGATTCTGCTAGAGTTGCTAAACTAAAAAATTGACATGTTCTGTTGGTAACCAGGAAAGGAAAGGTTTGCGCTTACTTGTCGAGCACTAGCTGTTTATCATAGCAAAGGACAACGAAGAGATAGCACTGGAAACGAAAACTGGAACCTTTTTGCCATCACAGTGAAAACCACAGCATATCAACATTTAGTTGATTTATGTCATTAATTAACTTACTTGTAGACATAGAAAATCTCATTTTTGAAGACTAGTCTACCAGAATTAACATCATTAAATTTCGCAAACATTTAGAAGTTCTCGAAAATAGTCTCCCACAAGCTTAAGTAGCAATAAGGTAGTAGACTTTTGTGACATATCACAACTTGTCATAATACGCACCGTTTTGTTTGCAAAATGAAATAAGTAGCCAACTTTTTTCTGTCAAAGGTTCTTATACGATGTCATGCAGTCCTCCAAGAGATACCTTCCCTGTCACGACATCGGAAGCAAAGTTCCACGTCTGACAGCATCTCCCACATGGTTGCAACCATAACCTATTACATTGCAAAGGTACTACAGATATCCCCAGTTTACTGGGCCAGTTGGAAAAAGCTTTACTGACGACTGATCAATGTTGTTGCATATTGTTTCATAACGTTATATGACGTTGTAGCATTAAGTTAGCGTCTCGAGGTTAGGTTAACCTGCAATCAGGCCTTCTCACTTCTTAAGCGTGTGGATAAAAAGAGAAAAATAAAAGAAGGCCTGACACAAATCGTTCTAGACAGCATTCCGCCCTCTCGAATTTGACGTCGCTTTTTCACGTAACGTGTCATTCTCGAACCAATCAAAAGTAACCCGAAGTCAGTAGACAAGTTATGCTTGTAAGTTTCGCGACAAGTTGTTGGTACACAACACGAGTTCACTTGATTTGAGAGATTCTTCGATAAATATACGAAACGTAATATTTTGCTCAATTTAGTCCCCCTAGTAATTATAGGAGAACTCGGGACAAGACTGTTGAAAGTGACAAAGAGGGTTTTAACGACAGCGATATTATTAAGCACTCTGAACGCAACTACTTGTCCTCGGTACTGATTCCTCGAGAAGCTTGGAGAAAAATATAGTTGAATGTGTCGCCGTCGAGATTGTTTTGAAATCGATCTGGAATTACAAGCAAAATTTTAAATCATTCAACTGAAGTATAGACATAACTGAAGAAGATATAATTCTTAATAGCATGATTGGAGAGCATAGCGCACAACCAAGAAAAATTCTGCCGGTCTATCAAAAATGCACTCTCATTGCGGTATGTGGCAAGGTTTTCAAATTTTGAGATCAGACAACGTCTGTTTGGGCGACCAATGAGAGTGCCCGCTTTCCAGTCGATTGTTAAAGTAGCCAATCAAAGCAAAATGTTAAATTTGAGCATTTTGACACGCCATTTGGAGCGATTTGTGTCAGGCTTTCGTTTTCCGTCTGATTTTGTGTCTCTTGGCGCGTCTACGAAGGCCTGATCGCAGGTTAGGTTAGGCTAACGTCCGACGTACATGTTATATGCAACTGGACCACAAATAAAGTATTTGTATCGTTGTTGTTCACGTCTGTGTTTCTAATAGGTTGCCATAGATTGCTAGTTTTGATACTGTGCCTGTAAATTGTGAAGCTGGGCGTAGCAATCCTTGAAATAATTTCTTTCAATTTGCAACAGAAAGCTCGTCCGCATGTGATCTATCCCTAGTATGGATCTGTGAGATATATATAGTCATACATCACCTGTCTCGTGGACTGTGACACAGGGAAGAGCTTCATTTCCCGGCAACTACTTCAAAGTGAAAGCGCATATAATCTCCGACATCATCTTGTCGAGACTAGCCTATCCAAGCAGGGGTAATAAACCTTTAACATATCTTGTCCTAGAGGAACTCGGGCATGCATTGTCAGACAGAGTAAAGTGGTGAAAACCAGTGGTGAAGCGCTGTTGCAAGGATCGCATGATGATGATGATGATGATGATGATGATGATGATGATGATGATGATGATGATGATGATGATGATGATAGTGATGATAATGATGATGATGATGATGATGATGATGATAATAATAATGATAATAATGATGATGATGATGATAATGATAATGATGATAATGATGACGATGATGATGATAGTGATGATAATGATGATGATGATGATAGTGATGATAAAGATGATGATGATGATGATAATGATGATGATGATGATGATGATGATGATGACGACGACGATGATGATGATGATGATGATGATGATGGATCTGTGTTATATCAAACGTTATGCATACTTTTGGTTTGCCTTTCAGTGTAAGAAGTAATCGAAGTGGAAACTTACCTGACTTCGTTTCTTTTCTTCCAAGGTTTTGCAAACGTGGAATGAAGAGAATGTTGGGAGCACAATCATTGAACTTGGCAAGAAGATGTTGAACCTTGATACAGCACCAGACAGTACTGGTTCCATGGTAACAGTCCAGGAAGCCGCTGCACTGGCAGCCGCCAATATTGACGGAGCACCTCCTCCGCCTAAGAAGAAAAAAGGTCATACGAAGAAGCCAAAAGTGAAAGAAGCTAAATTTAAGGGTGACAAGGACCATCTCACTATTAGTGATGGTCAAAATGAGGAGCTCAAAGCGCTGGAAACCTATATGCTGAAACTTAGCAAGAAAGGTACATGAGTTATAGCTGTCACTACGGGCATTTCTTGGTTGTCATTGTTTGTGAGGGAAGTATGGTTATTTAGGACCACACTCGTTGATTGAAATAATCGTTTGTGGTTTCTGTAGGCTTTTCTTTCATTTTTATCATTCGCTAGAGGAATTTGGTTGATTCAAGAGGCACTCGAAGATGCATAAAATAGCTCGTGTTTTTACCAGGCGTCTCTTTGGCTTTGATCATTCAGTAAAGGAAATTTGGTTAATCCAAGACAAACTCAAAAATTTATAGAATCTTCCGTGGTTTTTTTCAGGCATTTCTTTGGTTAACATCTTCACTAAAGGAAATGTGGTTAATAGAAGACACACTCAAAGATGGGAAGAGTGTGTTTTTCTTTCTCAAATTTTGTTTTCTCGTTTTTCAGCTTTACATCGCACAGAGGATGAAGAACTTACTGGCTCTGAGGATCCATCGGTGTTGAATTCTTGTGTGTCAACCTTACCTGTACAACAAGCTTACAAGGAGGGTAAGTTGGCATCTATAACACTCCTCTTGTTCTTTAATACTGTGATTTGAGTGGCCATTTCGATGAATTGAACTAACAGAATCTTAGAACAACATACGGAGCCCAGTAATTAGGCACTACGAATTTACCTACCTGTAATATTGACTTTTTCTTGTCCTGTGAACTAAGAGGTTCAATTGGGCACAGTGGTTGCGGTAAGTAGCAATACTAGGTGCAAGGAATATACGCTGGACTTCTTTCTTTATTGCAGTAAACGTTTTTGAAGTGCATTTTGAAATATGTTTCATACAATAATATTGATTGTTTGGTAAACTTTGGAACGCAGCACACAGAGTTTTGAAGCACTAAGTATTCAATCCTAACCGGATCTTGTTCACAATGAGTTCAGTCACGCTGCCGTGGGTTTAAGAACCTTAAAGACTGTAGAAGGTATTCCCAAGTTTGAGTTAGTAGGTGTCTGCCCTGGTCACGATTTAGATCTATGGAATGTATGGTCTTCTTATCTTCATTGATCATACGACAAAAACTATTTCTGCTATTATAATGTGATTTCTAGCTATAAGATTGGTGATAGTTTTGGTTTCGAAAGTTTTGGTTTCGAAAGTTTTGGTTTCGAAAGTGTAGGAGTACATGATGCTTCATTCCTGTACGTATCGGCCTCAATGATTCTTTTTTTATTATCTCTCACAGTAGAAGACTTGGATTCCACTGATGATCGATCTTCCCACTCTGAGAATTTCTCAAGGATCTCTTGGCTTTGACGTTGTAGAGAATGAAAGCACGACAACACACTTGTCTCTCAGCCTTCTTGGTGTTTTGCTGCTAAGCTATGATGCAAATCTAAAGTATTGGTGTAATGGGACTGGCTTTACGTCTCATGTACTTTGTTCAGGAGTCACTTCACAGTTACCCATTCCTTTCTGGTGACTTTCTTCGATTGCTGCATTGATTAATGACTTGTTCTCGCTGATACTTGATGAAGGTCGTATTAGATTGCCGTGTTGAACATATGAAGGATTTTCGTGGTAATTGGCCACTCATCTGTTGACGAATGGTAGCACGCTCTTGCAAACCATTTGGCTGTAGACCTGTTAACTGATCTTCACCGCTGGCGTTCTGTTTATTTGTTCCTGAATTGCTGTGAAATTCTATCAATATGCCATTAGACTGGTTCTGGTCTTTCGTCGCAGCTATTCTGTCTGCAAAGCTATTCCCTTTTAGAACTGAGAATCTACAGCGTCTTCGTGTATGGTTTGTGTTATGTTGTTCATTGGAAGACAGTCCCATGGTCTTTTTACTGATACAAAGAACACGCCTTACAGGGCTGTTGTGATGATAAACGTACCCTCTCATTCTTTGCATTTATCTTTGTCTTTCTGGATGATTAAACTGCCTTAATGTTTGAATAACAGACCACTGGATGTTAATGTAAACTCTGA
Organism: Antipathozoanthus remengesaui; assembly: GCA_025434805.1. Classification (NCBI taxonomy): domain Eukaryota; kingdom Metazoa; phylum Cnidaria; class Anthozoa; order Zoantharia; family Parazoanthidae; genus Antipathozoanthus; species Antipathozoanthus remengesaui. Next base: position 5,771 of record JANSTR010009569.1, on the reverse strand, counting down.
GTATTACAACACACTCCTGGGCCCAGTTGTTCAAAGCATCGTTACTTTTTTAGTGGGTAAATCCCATTCCTCGCAGCTGATAAGATTGTAGTGCTCATTAATATTTTGCCGGACAAGTCGCATTTTTTTCGCTGGGTTGGGACTTATTCACTGCAAAACGTCCATTAGCATTTGAACAACATGGTCCGTTCTATTTGCTTTAAGCTTATATCTGGAAAGCCATCTGCAAGGTTGTGGCAACATTCATTTTGGGTGTTTGCAGTTTAAATGTTTGTCTTTACAGTACAAAAATTAAAAACCATAGTTTTAAGGCCAATTATAGCAGAAGTTTCGTAAAGCAATCTAATACAAACGTCTTAGAGGATCCACATGTTAAATTTAGCGTCCTCTTCCCAGAAGACATGAAGTTCGAACCGTTCTCAGATGTTATCGCAACGCAGCACCATCTTGAGTCATTTTGAGTTCCAAGTGTTACATATAGGTCAGTCAGAATTAGATCCCAGACCTCGCGCACACAACCCGTTGCTGTAACTGATGTGCCATCCGGTAGGTGTTGCTATCAACAAGTGTGGTAAGAACAGTTTTTTACAAGACGATTTTGCAGTTTCGAACTCATGCTTTGCAAATTGCAGCTGGTTTCAACTGCTTGTATGAAAAACTTGAAAGGTAAGAAAGAAGACTGAAAGTATATGCTCTGAACGGAATTGTTCGTATTTTACTCAGCTGATGTGTTACTATGACCCGTTTGTGTTGCAGTGTTGAAATTCAAACGTCGAACTCGATTCTTGGGATTTTATGTACAAGTTCTGGCAAAGGCTATACACCAGGGACTGACGGAGCGTGTCCTCGAGTGGAACAGCGATACTATGAACTGGCTATCAAGGTTTGTCTGTCGTTTGTACATGTAATTGAATTTTTATCGGGTGTATCACCTGTAATGCCTGGGACAGATGTAGTTTTGAACCAAGACAGTCCATGAAAGGGAAGGAAAACTGAGGACGAGGGTATGGGGCATTGGGAGAGGAAAGGAAAAATGAAGAAGATGCCCTGAAACAGATGCCCTGAAACAGATGCCTGGAATTCTTGATTTCCATTAGATTTGGAGAATTAATAATTAAGGCCTGGATTACTATTAAAATAGAGTATTTTGAGAGAGACCTTTAAAGTATAAAGTTACTAGTATTTAGTTGCATGCTTTACTCAAAGATTGTTTAGATTGTTAGTGTGTGTATGCTTTGATCGACCCAAATTAATATTATATGTACTCTGTGTAGTACGATATATCGCACGTGATCTCAGCTGTTCGGGAGAGGCTATTTCTTGTGTTCGGTAACATTTATCCCGTCTAAGAGTTCTTGAAATAGTATCACATTCCTTGAAATTTCCTGGAAAAGTCCCATAATTTTACACGATTCATGAGGAAAAAAGCCTGCTGAAAGGTACACAATGAAAACCATTATTCCAAGTATTCCTCTAACAGTGGTAACAGTGGTTTTCTTCTTTCCTTCTCCTTTTATAGCACTTTTGAGTTTAATGAAGTACTGGTTTCATGCAAAACAACGAAGTTAACGTGATAGCAATGTTTCCTTAGCCTCTTGTTCCTTGTAATTTTTAGATTTATGCATTAAAAACTAAAAACCCAGGAAATGTAATGCTATATCCTTGCTCTCATTCTGTTATATTTATGTATTGTTCAAAACTGTGTATTTCTTAAGGCCAGTGTACTAGTAAATTTTACCTTCTCTCAGTAATGGTTGTACCTCCTACCAGTCTGACATTTAGCTTAGGATAAGACAAATGACACTGAATGTTGTATCCATTTTCCCAGCTGACATACGTTCCATACTTAACCTTATAAAAAACACTGGGAAAGCAAAAAAAGCAAAACAAAAACAGGAAATATAATGCTATTTCAGCGCTATCATTCTGCTAGGTGTGCAACTGAATAAGGAAGTTATGTGTGAAAATGTCATGGTATGTCAATGCTCTTATTGATGTCATTTCAATAGCGATTTATGGTTGATAAACAAAAAACCAGAGAATGTAATGCAGTGTCAATGCTTGCTTGTTGCTCTGTGTAATAGACGAAATAGGCACTGTTCACTAATAGACCGATGAATCGAATGCCATGCTAATTAGATACTGCGAGGAATCAAATGCCATGCTAATTAGATACTGCGAGGAATCAAATGTCATGCTAATTAGATACTGCGAGGAATCAAATGCCATGCCGTGCTGATGTTCTCGTTCTGCCCCATGTCATTAACAGGAGAAATGAGTTGTTGCTTGCCAACAAACCCACCCTGGTACGGCAAGCGGCAACAGCAGCAGGACCAGAGGATGAGAAATTGAAGAAATTTGCAACAGCTGTAGTTGAATTTGGCAAGGTAAATATAGAAAAAGGGACTGATCTTCTATCTGTGCAAATACTCTTTCTGCAATATTTAGATGTGTTGATAAAGTACAAGGTTTTGGAAAATAATAAAAATGATTTATAAAATTTTTAAAACGGAATAATACGGCTACGGCTAATACGGAATAAATCAGTCTGTTAGACACCCTTCCCCTACCAACAGGTGCAGGTTTTTTGCTGTATCGAACCTGTTCCACAAGGAAATAATTTCTAATGATTTATATGCTTGACGGAAATAGTTTTCATTTCCCCTAATGACGATTTGGTGTCGAAAACGTTTGAGTTTTAATGTTCATAGCAAATGCGTAGATTTTAAACTATTTTATGAATTTGGCGAGTTTTGCAAGTTTTAAGAGCAGGAGTTCGTTAGTGTGCCTACTGAGCTACAAGTCCCCAGTTTGATTTGGGTGACCTCAACGTTTGTTTTTACTTCCCTCTGATACGTGTATCTGGAACTCTAATACCTGTAGAACTGAGCATTGATAGAGGGCGCACCTTCGAACGCTTTATACAACGGAGGATGGGCAACCACTCCTCGCGATATCAATGTAAAATAAATAACCTTAGCTTTATGTTTTTACGAACGCATTGCAGAACACATAAGCAACTGCTGCTGCAGTAACCGCTGTCGGCGAACACAGCACAGACTATTTTATGCTTACAAAAATTTCAGAATTTAGAACAAGTAGGGTTGTTTCATATACAAGATGTTTTTTGTTTGAGACTTGAAACCAAATTTGAATAAACAGCAAGGCTCTTTCTACATTAGTTTCATTTATTTTGCGCTTCACGCTTTTTTTTTCAATCTTCAGATATTCCGGTTTATTTATAATAATAGCGCTATTGTTATATTTCATTCATGTATTTTATCGCAAAACAACTTTTCATTCCCTTCCCATTTTCCTTTTTTACCCCGATTGTGCGTTTCTTCGCTCCGTTGTCCCATTTCAGTACTACTAGTCAATTTTGCTCAAAAAGCCCAATTTGTGGACTTCTGGTGCAAGATACGGCTGTCTTGCAGTCTGGGACGAGTTTTCGAAGAAAGAAGTCGAGCAAAAGATACTCAACAGCGAGTCATACTAAATGCAACCTGACTTGTGTTCTTAGCCACCAACAAGAGCTACGAGAACGCAATACACTCGGCAAGCCGAGACGACGAAAGAGGGACAAGAGGATGAAATACAGGCAAGGATCAGACAGGAGTCTTACCGTCCTACTACGTACAGGTCGATTGTGCCAGCCACAGTATCTAGAAAGGTAAGAACAAGTCATTAATACCTAACACTGCCAAGATTCGAAAGTGAAGATTATTACTTTTTTAAGCGTTCGGTCATCACCACTTATTTTTATGTCTACAGTCGTTTTCGAGTAAAAATATATGGTCAGTCGGTCGGGTAAAAAAGTAATCGGATATTTAGTCTTTTGCGTTCATCAATTTTTACGATATGTCGCTTTATTTCAACGTATAGTGTTATTAGAGAGGGGGGAGCTTATTTAAAACTCGTTGACAGAAAAAGACAATTACACTATGTAGTTTGAAATGCGACTTTAATAACAACTAGGAACTCTGGTGTTATATAACGGGCACTATTTAGAGGTTGGAAATATCGAAAAATCTAATTTTAACACATTATGCACAAATGTAGCGTCGCAAGTTGCGAGGTCGGGTGTTACACTACAAATCGACCTCAGCAACTTGCAATGTTTTTGTCCGGGTTAGGCTGGGACTGGAGAGAACTTGATAACTTTGTAATGCATTTTTTTTGTCGCCTAATTTTTCGTCATCAGTAACTTCTTTCGCATTTTTGTCCGTTTATTTTTTACTTCATCTTCATCTTGTAAAAAATTTCCACTTTCTATGTCATCATTAAAATCACTGAGACTCGAAAAAGTCATTCTTTTTTTGAGCCGCCATCATAGGTAAAATTGTTCTCATTCCCAGCTCCTCGGAACGAAAAACGAGAACTAAGCGCATTGTTGCGCCCTTGTTAAAACTGCCGTAAAATTGCGAGAAACGTTGCTGGAGGGGTGATACACTGTGTAATGGTGCTGTCAGGTGCTGCAATCCGTTGCGAAAAGTAGAGCTGAGTTCTACTTCGTGCAACGCTTCGCGAAACAAAAAAATTGCGAGCCAACCCATGTTACCCTGTGCAATTCTTCGGCAACTTGCCTCGCAACGGCATTGCGAGACAAGTTGCTGAAAAAATTGCGCAGTGTAACAGGGCCTTTAAAAGACATGGAGTCATTTATTTTGTTGCATGTTTTTACAAAGTTGTACCGTTATTTTTAAACGGACTCTTAAGTAAAGTAAATGACTGATTGATAATGAAGCCCCGAGCTTGGTCCATGTACACCAGCAAAAGTGGTTTCTGTTTACCGAAAGCACTTTCTTCTGTATGCTTGGGGCGTCGTCACTTTCCATATAACGATATCTTCCTAAAGGCTTTAGAGTTTAACAAATCGTTCTGCGTAAGCATTGCTGTTGCTCACTATAAATAAAATATGAGAAAATTTGAAGCACATTTGCAGGGTTACTGCAAATGTGATATAGAAAATGAAATTTTCCTCATCGCCACTTTGATTATTCCTTCTTTTCGTCTAATGCATTCCATGTAGTAAATTATATGGTTTTCTATACATGGAAAGTTATATTGTCTTCATTAAGCTTTCTACTTCTTTTCAACACTATTTTCTGTAAACTCAACGTCATTATCGCAAACAATGTCATGTTGTCTATGGAACTCCTTCAACCCTTTCAGCTCCAGCCAGTTTATCATGAAGTATGTATCTCCTTACATTATCCACGCAGAATATAAATTATTCTTTGAGCATGAGAATAAACTATTTGACCATATGCAGCAAATTATTTAAGGTGAATAGTTAAATTCTCCCAACCTACTTACAAGGAAGCTATATGGACACTTTAGGAGAATGTAGCAGTATGCCTTATGATATATTCGGGGCTGAAATAGTTAACAAAAAGTTGATTATTATCCATTATAGACGGCCAGAAGAATGAAGGGCAAGACAGCAGAAGAGATTGATATGATCAAGGTAGGTCTTATCTACCAACTATATTTATTTGGTTTTGCTAATAAATCATTATCATTATCATTAGTTGTGGTTCCACTAGAGTCCATCTCGGGTTATTTTCGGTGCTTACCGAGGTAAACTGTCATGGCTTGGATTTACCTTGGGTTCACGGTTACCTGCGGTGATATTGTTACGAGCGGTTCCATTAAAACAAGACTACTCGTGGTGAAAAGTTTGTTTTGCGTCAACGGGCAACAGGAGTTGAAAAATTCGAATTTCAATCTGTAAACATGATTCTCACAGACAGCGAGCTCGTTCTCTTTAT
>JANSTR010009458.1:0-13971 GCA_025434805.1 Antipathozoanthus remengesaui | reverse complement strand
CAATTTTTCCAGCGTCATTATATTTGTATTTTGTTATTCTGCATTAGTAAAGAACTGATGATGATGATGATTATTAATATTATTATTATTATTATTATTATTATTATTATTATTATTATTATTATTATTATCATTACTAATACTGCTATTATAAACTGAAGCATAAAAATTATCCCAATATTGCAAATCGCCGAAGCCAATATTTATGGGCATCCTTACCGACTTCCTCTACTTTAACAGCAATGGTGTCTGTTCCGTAAGTGTTTACGACAATACACACGTACAGTCCGAATGACACATCACTGGTCAGTGACACTGAAACTGTCCCGTTCCCCTCCCTGGCAGGTAACTTGCTTCCCGTAGGTGTGCTCCACTGGTACTTTGGTACTGGCTGTCCATTCGCCACGCAATGCAGAACCACAGTTTGATCACGAAAACCTGCAACTCGCACCTTCGTGAGTGTCTTGTTGATTTTTGGACCGTCTGTGAAATTAAATAAGAGAAAGCTGCAAGCTCAATTTCAAATTGGATCAGATCATTTGCATGGCGGGTAAAACAAATCAACGCTAGGGACACCATAGGAACAAATCAAGAAGGAAAGAATAACGAAAGCAGTTGCTAGACTAGCAACAACCACACCCACGATTTGTTGTGGGAACATCTATCGACGATGCCTTATTCGCTCGCTCCAATACTCGGGAAATTCTTGTTGTACTTCAAAAAAATCAATATTCCTTCAGTGATCATTTTTCACCCAGTTCCATTAGAATGAATCACATTCAAGATCTAAAATACTATTTACAGGCGTTCCATGACCAAACAACTACAGACACAGAACGCGACAACGGCGATCAGTCAAGAGGTGGAAAGTCAGGATATATAGATAAATAAAAAAACATTCTTTTTTCGGCCAAACCTCTGTTATCACAAGTCCATAACCAGAATTGACTCAAAGCCTAAAACCTAAAACAGCTAAATTGACATTCTGAGCACCTTCCTCCATCCCTTATCAACTATTTAGCCTTAGAGTACGATTGGCTTGTTCCTTGCCTAAGGGCCTCGAGGGAGGCAAACCCCACTTTGCATTTTCACTTACATTTCACATTTATTCGCACATACGCTGCTGCTGGATTGCCAACTCCATTGTCAGCGACACATTTGTAAAGTCCGGTCTCCGACCTCCGTATAGAATGGAACAGAAGGGAGTTTCCTTCTCCAACCTTGCGATTGTCTTGAAGTCTAATCCAGGTTATCTTGGGGGATGGATAACCACTCGCCTCACATCGAACAATCAACTGATCAAATTCCTTTATGGAAACGTTATCCTTCGGTTTCTTTGTGATTCGCGGAGGATCTGCAGAATATGTTTTAACATAGATTACCTTTGAAAACATGCAGATTGTTTTGAAATTGTGATAACTTCAACTTCGACGCATTTCCAAAAAAATATTTTAACGGTAATTTCTTCCCTGTGTTCTAGGACCCTGTGGATAACCGCAAAAGGAAATCATCCTGACAAAGATAACCATTTGATATTTTATGCATCAAATGGTAGAAGCTGCACGTTTGGTAACACTGACAATTTAGTCTAAGATCGATCAAAAGTTCAAGTTAGTAACTGATGAAATATCTTGCACGACTATAATATATCAGTTTGATCATCATGTGCAACGCGGAAATGACTGCATGGGAATGAGGCTAGACATAGCGCATACCTTGTTAAGGAAGTGTCAACCACGGCAAAGGAAATCAGAAATAAATTAAATAGAAACATTTCTATGTTTTCAATGATTTACAAGCAGAAGAAGGAACAAATATTGTATCTTTCTATTGTTTGCCTGATGAAAACAGAGAGAGATTCAAGTTTTGTTCTCTTTCGACCTGTACATTCTTTTTGTTAGCAAGAACGTCTGTTTTTGAACTGAGACTTGCGCTGCTGTTTGAGCCAAAAACGACGTTCTTAATGCTAGATGACACATCTGTGCCCAGGTATAATATGCTATTAATTAAAGAGTATTTTAAGCATGTTCTTGTTGTTTGTAACGTGTCGACTATTGGATCAAGCTGTTGGCAACGTGTCGACCATTGGTTCAAGCTGGACTGCACTTAAAGTATAGGTACAAACATGCATCGCTCATGTAGAAACAAGTAGAAAGAATGCTCTAGACAAATCTTCAGTCTCGGTTATAATCTTCAATATATCCTTAAGTTTTGCCCATTTGGAACTTCAATGTTCCTACAAATAGCTTCTTGTAAGAAAAGCGTGCAGTACGACTGATTTGACGTTTAGAGAGAACTGTTGTTGATCAGCCGTTATGCATGGTTTCCAAGGCCAATCATAGCTTCGTTAATCTGGGCCTCTATAATGCTAGCTCCAGGGTTTTCAACTAAAGGCATATTTCTTACAATAAACTGGACATCATGTTGCTCGTGTGAGAGGCGATTGTCAAATACAAGAAAAACATAGGCGGTGCTTACACGATATCAAATGAGTTAAATTTCTTTATGATTGATATTACTTTCTTTCGTTCTTCTTTTACATGATATACTAATTATACAAGGTTAGATTTCGAACGAACATTTCAGTCAGGCGCAACTACGTGGATGAAATATTTCTGGAGTTGGGTCGTTCTAGAAAGAGATTTTTAAATGAAACATGAAAACGAATATAGGACTTCAGATGAACTCATTGCAGAATGAAACTCGATCGAGGCTCGTCTAAACATCTTAGGATTCGTTGATCCCAGTGGCATAACCACCTGGATCGTCCACAATACCCTGCAACAGGAATGCACCCAAGTAAGTCGACTTTTGCCTGTTCTCTCAAACAAAACAGAAGTGAACTAACTCTTCAAGATTGAGGATATACCAAGAGCCCTATCATCCTATTAATAACGCATTCTGAGGAAGTATGTAGTTTCATGGAGAAATCCACAGTGCTTATCAACAAAGCAGCCAACAATACGTACGTTGGAGAAAAAAAACAGGCGCTTTGTTTTCGACTCAAACCTCTTCCATTTCAAACGAAAAGCATTTTCATTTTGTTGGACAAATCCACGGCCACATCGACAAAGATGGCGGCTATTTGACCACAATGCCTTGCGAACCTAACCCAGTGAATAGCTAAATGTGGGAGACCATTGTTTGGGACGGTCCGCGTCCATGCACTATAACAACATTTGTATGCTAGGTTTCAAGTCTAAAGATCCTTTCTGTACTTTGCATTGGAAAATATCCAAATCAAGGATTAGTCATGATACCAAATCGATATAATCATGTTTTCAATAAAGTGACATTTTTATACGAATCACATTTAATATACTAGAAGAGAAGTTTTAATTGTCTCGGATATTTATAAGGCAAGCATTGATTCAGATTACCCCACTGGCACTGTTGTATTGAGCATGCGGTAATAACGCTATTGTAATTAGAGTCACATGCAAGCGTATGCATTCGCGAGTATTACTATGAGAACTTACATATTCGTTCAACTCAAATGATTTTGTCGGTCACACAACCGAATATATGTTTTATTCGAGGAAATAAAACGAGCGTTTCAAAATTTATTACAGGTTATGACACAACTTTTAGTACATTTTAGCGACGTTTAATTTTTTAAAATTGTTATTGTATTAAAGTACATTAATCTTTAATTTAGAGTTTAAAGAAGAAATGGGTTTGCAGTTACCATGGGGAAACCCTAAACTGAGATAAAACACAGTGTTAGTTGCAAAGGACAAAAGCACACATACACTGACGACCAGTTACGTCAAATGGTGTCCTTGTATTGTTTCGCTGCGATGACAGTACATTTACAAGATTCCTTGACGTATAAAAGCATATGGAAAGCTGCTCTCTTGATTTCAGTCGGCAAAGGTAGAATAAAAATATTTTACCAGCAGTCACCCCACAATCAGTATGAAGCATTCTCTAAAAATCGACTGCTTTTCTAATTTTCTTTACTCGTTCACTCGCTCAAGCTCTTTTTCCTTAACGATACAGTTACAGACAAATTTAAAAAATTATACACACTTACAACAAAACTTGTCGTTAAAGGCAAATTGTTTATAGCTTCAGTCATATTGTCTTACGTTACCATTTCTCATAACGCCGCGTACGCCTTGCGTAACATACAAGAAAGCTTCTTCAGCAATTCTGAAGATTCACCTTGATAAAGTGTGTGAACGAGAGTACACATGGTTTTCTATCCACATACAGGTGCAGTGTGACGGGAAGCATGTCTCATATACTTACATTTCACTAGGACACGGACTTCATGCCGCGCCCCAGGACCCTCCTTGTTATACGGCTGGCAAATGTACACTCCCGCCTGGGTCTGGCTTATGACGTCAACCATAAGCCTACCGCTACTCCTTGCAGGAAGGTCATATATCACCTTTTCCTGCCCGGTCGAAGTTCTATGATAGAAGTTGTATTTTGGTGTTGGATATCCCCGCGCCTTGCACGAGATTGTGATCGTCCGGTGTTGGCCCACTGTGTCGTTTGTGGCATCGGTGGTCACACGCGTGTCTTTGGGTTTGACTGAAACATATACATCCACACGCAGAGAACTATAAATTCCTCTTATTACCCGAGTGCGAGGTCCGTATGGTAAGCTATAAACCGAGTTTTTCCTTCCTTTTATGGCCCAAGAGCGAAGCGCGCGGTCCATATAAAAATAGGAAAGGAAAAAAAAACTAGGATCTATAACTTACCGTTATATGGACTGAGCAAACGAGGCTAATAAGATGTAATTAATGTAAACAGCCGTTGCAAATGACGGTCGTTTGAGAGCTAGAGCTCCGTTCGGCAACTAACGGACCTGAAATTGACCAATTACAGCGCGCGAAATGAACTAGCCATATAATAAACAGTCATATCGTTTAATTTTTGTGAAAGAATATTTTCACCACCAGCATCATTGGCTTTTGATAACTCTATCAAGCTGTTAATCAGTCCTAGAAACAGATGATAAAGTATTTTAGGTTTTTTCAAAGGGCGAATGATGGTCTGAAATGATAATACAACCATAAAATGAAAAACTAGAGGTTTTTGTATACATTTACAGTAGCGAAAAAACACAAAAGAATAGGAAATAAAACTACAGTCAAAATTTATTCAAAGGCTTCGCTATGAAAGATCTTGACAACTCTATTTAGTTTCAGAACAGCAATCATAAATTAATTTTCAGTAAACGATTCAAACTATGTTTATAACGGTAAACAAGCACAGGGGCCGCGGAGGGGAGGGGCTGGAGGGGGCTTGCCCCCCCCCTCTTGCCCCCCCCCCCACTTTCTTAAAAAAATTGTAAGCAGTTACTGATAAAATGTATTTTCAGCCCTTCACTTAAGTTACTAGTTTTCCCCTGCACGTTCAAAGTAGCTGCACAGCCGCTGAAACAGCACCAAAGATTGTAATTACTTAACAACAACCGATATCTATTATCAATGGTTCCAGAGACGATACAAGATCAAGATCATGCAAAAGCTAATTTATTGACGAGCATCTGAAACGTATATAGCTGATTTGAAAATCACACCCTTTATGATCACGCTTTTGGGTATATATACAATCAATAACAAACAAGATAAATGGTGAATAAATATACTCTAACATGACGAATTACGCTACACTGAACAACTGGGTGAATCATTTAAACTTATACAATTTACGATGCCGTACAGCTAATTATGGGAACAAATCTTTACAGAACGAGTTACACCACAACGACTGGATTGGCGAATGAGACAAGCCTGACTGCATCACTTACACAGCACTGTAACGTTGGTCACAGACAGTTCTCTGCCGCCGCTGTTGGTCGCCACACACCTGTATGATCCAGTGTCTCGGTCGCTCGCAGGATTCAAATTAACGACGGCTTTCCCCTTTTTTATTTGCCCTACAAGTTTGTTATTCTTTATCCATTTCACGTTGGGAATAGGTTTTCCACTAGCCTCACAAATCATCTTTTTTGACTTCCCTTCAGAGATTACTAGATGAGCGGTCGGGCTCCGAGTTATGCTAGGAGGATCTGTGACGGGTTAAAATTACAGTCTTGACTTAATAAGTTCACCGTTTCTGTAGTAAACGGACATTATAATTTAAAGGTTTCTTTCCTAGTTTCTTTTTTTTGTTTAAGCGATATTTAACAGGGCTTACAATATTTAACTGGAATTTTCCACAGCAGTGAAAGCCTCCTTTTATAGACATACATGTTTTAACTTTAAAAAGACTTTATTGGGACATTAAAAGATCAAGAGAATTTAAAGTAAGATGATGGAAAGTAAATAGGTTTATGTTTTAACACTGTTAATTGAAACTTTAATACAGTTACGTAGTGGTATAACCGAATTATATAAACAAGAAAATGATTACATCATACAATAGAACATAAACAACAACAAAAATTAATTAAAGTTTAAAATAATAAATTTTTCAAAACTGACATTTCGATAAGGTCATGCTAATATCACCATAAAGCTAATAACAAATGCTATGTATGTCACGCCACAGACAATAGGATATGTCACGCTATGGCAAATACAAAATTACATGGATGTTTATCAAGCTGCACAGTTGCCTTCCTTATTTAGCAAAAGTTTATCGCAGTATATTGCAAATGCGCACATTCCATTGCCTGTCTAGTGTTGAAATGACGGCCGCCTCGCACAAAAATACTGACGTTTTGCCGAGAACCCCACGCAGATCCAGGATGGTTGAGGGGGCATCGGGGACTTGTGCCCCATTTCTTTGCTGATGTTAATAGTTTTAATGCAAAGTTATACTGAAGTTTACATGTGTTTTGCACTTTGAGTCTTCATAGTGAGCCCCTCCCTTTCAAAATTCCTGGATCCGCCACTGGTTGGTACGATACTTACCAGTATACCTCGGCCCTGCTTCTGGATCCGCGCCGCCGGTCTACCAAAAGGCGGGAAACTTGCGAGTTGTGGCGGGAAAAAATAAGTATATGCGCGCGCCCCTTCAACATAAGTGTGAGACAGCGTCAGATTGCACGAACAGAACGAAAACTTTTTTCACAGCCACAGGACTTCCAGTTATCAAAAGCAACCACTGCTCGTCAAACAGGTACACTAGTTCTTACCTCATTTACGGTACAGAATATAAAATACATGACTGATAGTGTTATAGTGGCGCCGGTGGTTAAGAATTCAGATATTTTAAACACTTGCGGTCAATGACAACAACACAGTTTTTCAACAAAAAATTCCGCATAATTGAGGGATATGTTTAAATACTTTCACTGGGTTTTTAATAACTAAAAATGTCAAACTAGGACAGGGAAAGGAGAGAGAAGCTTTTGCAATACTTTGACGTCGAAAGCTCTCGAAGCTATAATCAATAAATCAGTTATTGTTCTCTGTTTTCTGAAACTTCCTAAGATGACCTAAGATTTACAGCGAGAGAAATGACTAACGCTTAGTAACAGTTAAAACATTACGTAAGACGACTGCTCAACGAAACATGAGCGAAGTTAAATTAAACTGGTACAAATCGCCTTTGATCTCCGTTTGGTATTAAAACTCAAATAACAAACATCTATTGCTGGAGAAACAGCAATTTTGAAGTAGAGTCTAAGAGTGGAGCGTTAGTATCTCTACAACTACGGGCAACTTAAACTTAAGAATAGATTAACATAAAGGATTGATTTTTATAAGAAAAGTTGTCGTTTGTCAATTCAATAAACCACAGTAAATAGTTTTCTGCCAAACTCGTGCTTTGACTGATGAATATATTAGGGCAAACTGTCTACATGTTTGTGTACGTGGGTAGATCAGTGGACCAAATGCAAGCAGTAAATAAGGCTTTCATTTGTTGTTATCAATCCAACCTAGCTGATTGGTAGCAAGGCGTACAGGGGGGGGGGAAGAAGAGCCCTTTTCTGTTACCAGCACCACTACCATGCATTTGTTGTCTTCACTGCGTGTGCATATTAAATAAAACTTACAGGAAGCACACTGCACACCATACCATTACCACTTTCGACCTTCTCTCCCGTCCCCAATAACAACAAAGTGTAGCATTATGGGCTATATTTTCATGCATACAAGTATATTTTGATGTGCATAATTGTTACTGAATAAGAATTTCAGGATTTAGTTCTACACAGGACTTAGAAATCTCGACCAAATATTTAGTTTCAATTTGCTTTCAAACACAGAACCAATATACTAAAAGCCACAATCTCATGTGAGCTGTGTATAATTTATCTAAAGTGTCTACACTATGTGGTCAGTAATGATGGGAAAGCATGTTTCACCTTTTCACCTTTTTACTTATAAACATTTTGCAAATCAACTCCAGTTGACACTAGCAAACAGCAATAGAACAAAGAATTTCTGACTAGTGAACTGGTTAACGAGGCAGTTTATACTTTCTAAACAGTAAACTGACCTAAAACACAAGCTTGGATTCTGCAAAACCATTTATGAGCAAAATACGCTCCCATAAACAAACTTTCAAACGTGAGACTATCTGTCTGTATCCAAAATTGAGTTGTCTCACTATCATTTGCAAGACAAATAAACCCAGTGAACTCAGGCCATTGCCTTCAGGGTACAACTGATGCAAGTAAGTTAGCATAAACAATTTATCATAGCAAGCCCTAAACAGCTTAGTTGCTATTGATTTATGAGCTGAAAGTGAGAATGATGGACCATTTTCTTAATTGTCACATGGGCACTTTTGAGTTCTTGGTATCTACAGCATGTCATCTGCTGATGTCACTAAAGTGTTGTACCTTAAAAGCTTTTACCAGGGCAATATTTTAACAGAAAATGGGCTTTTAAGTGTTTTTTGAACCTCTCTCAGTCTCCCCTTTCCAAGTATTACATTAAAAAAACAAATGGCAAGATGAGTATGAGAAGCCTTTTCAAAAATGCTAGATAGTGAAATTGAAAGTTATCTGTTTGAATAGCCAGGGGTTCGGTTCTTTACAGATTTTACATGAAATGTTAAAGTATTATCTTTCATTAAAACTATTTCTATTATCGAGATTGGGAGGAATTCATTATTTCACTCGCCAATCATAACTGTCAGTAATTTTGCCACAAATAGTTTGCATATTATAGCATAATTTGGGCCTGTATGCAGCAGGAGTATAGGGAATACTAGAACACAAGATCAAAACGGTGAATGATCATATCATAATGAAAATTAAATTTTATAATTTGGTATAGCCTTGAGCATTTTATGCTCATCAACAGCTTTCAACAAGTCATCAGCGACATTCCGTTGTTAATAATTTCTGTAATTAAAAGTTTCCTTATTTATTATTTATCTTAAACTGAAAATGGTTCTTTGTTTGTCTTCCAACCCATTCACATTTGTTTAAAGAAGAACACTTTTAAATCTCTATATAATATTTCCAATAAAAGAAAAGATTGGACCATATAGCTAAAGAACTCACTCAAGATTTAGATAATCAGCATGATTTATGACTATTCTAAATAGGAGGATTTCAAAAACATGGATCTGAAATGATCGGAAAATGGTCGGAAAAACAACCAACACCAGCAAACCATTCCCTCGAATCTCAAAACCTAAATATTTTTTGCAGTTTGGAAAATCGCTTTCGGAACTAAAATGTTGACATTTTGGGGAAATGTGCGAAAGAAGTGATTTTATTTTTGAATTGAAAACATTTTCGAGTTCTGGTGTGCAGGTGTCAAACGAAGTTGTTAATGATTTTGGTGTTTAGCTAAAGAGCTCATCTAATATTCGCCTCAGCAAGGGTTTGAAACCTACAGTGACCGAGTCTCTTCGATGTCTCTTGATCTGCGAGCGAAAAAAACAATAAGAGCTTGTCATTGCCTTGTGCTTGGCAAAATCGAATGCCAACAGAAAATTACGATTAATTGCGACAAATATCGCAAGCCGCAAGGGAACACTGAATCGGCGCGCAAATCAGCATTTATAATCTTACCGATCTTAAATCGTTACTTTTCACAGAGCAAAGAACGCGAACTGTCAGGAATGTTTGAGTTTCTCATTTTGTAGCGTTGTACACGAATAGAAAATCTGTGATTGGCTTTTATTGAGGATTACCTGAATAATCTATGGAGTGTTAATCCCAACGGCAAATTAAGTAAACGTTACAACCAGCGCGCCGCACTCCGATATCTCTGAATTCTGTCTTCAATTTGAGAGTCCCTGCGGCACCACAAGTAATTTGAAAACTGAAATAGAAATATTAATCTCTTTCCGGTTGTCTGTCAACAATGTTCCTGATACGACGATTTGAACACGCGACAAGACATATCAGTAGTCAAATTTGTGCTATGTTGCTGGCCATAAAACTATTTGCATGGCATTACTTTATTGTCACTAATTTATAAATGCGCTCATATTTATTCTAATGGCATAATACAACAAAAAAAGCCGCTTGCTCGCATTGCATATCATATCTCGACTCCTTCTACCACGAGGTTTTCCTCGACAGAGAAATTGCCAAGAAGCGTCAAGTTCAGACACCAAATTGCTCTCTCGGATGTCTTGGCGTGCACGTTGTGCCACAGCATTCTTTGTTTTATGATTTAACGCGCAAGGCCAGCTCGGCAAACATTTCTAAATCACCTGGATGCTTCACACGAGTGATTTAGAATACGCTTGCACAGCAGATGGTGTCCGTTTAACACCACCACAACTCGAAATAATCTTATAATTTTTCAAACCTGCTTTTTCAGTTTTGGAAATCATTTTTTTTAATTCTAACGAGCCAGAAAAAATAAATAATAATTTGGCTTAATATTTTATGTTTATACTGATAACAATTCACGGTCATCAAATCACCTCGTTTAGTGATAAAATATCCGCTTTCAAATCTGAATTTTTATCGGCTTTCAAACACTCTCCAGTTATTTTTCTACCCTTAGCAATATATAAAAACTGATACTGAACTTCAAACTTTTTTTTCTTTCAAGAATGGATTTTTGGCGTAAAATAGTACGATCCATTATTATTCTATAAATGTATAAACACTATTTACCAAGCCGAGAAGCTGTGTCAAACTCTAAACAAGAAAGTTTCTTTGTTTGCATTGCGCTCTCATTGGGGATATGGCGAAATGACTTTTCTGTCATCTGTAAATTGATTCATAGACGTTCTCGGATCGAACTGAAAGAAAGCGCGATTCCACTTACCTACGATGACGAGCTTTATCGATTTCTTGACGGTGATAAAGAAAGTTCTGATTTCACAAGTGTACCATCCACCATCCGAGAGCTGCGCATTCGCGATTACAAGACTGGCTTGATCAACGATATACACACGACCGGCGTATGCAGGGGGAAAGGATCCAAGTCGAGGTCTTTCCTGGTTACGTTGCCTGAACAAGACTCCATTTGATTTAAAGTTTTTTCCATTGCTTATCCCCCACTGAATATCATACTCGATGTTGCTCTTCACGGAGTATCTCCACACTAAAGTTGCGTTCATGCCGACATTAATCTTGACTTGTGGTTGGTCTGTGGCGAGCTGCACAACCTTGCCATCTCCTTGACAGCCTGAAAGTGATACATACGACTACGCTTAAATATCGTTTGAAGGCTTTGCACATAAACCAGAGCAACTGACCTACGCATACACATATACAGCAATTTCGAGAACTGGCATGCACTGTGAACGTACCTGGTAAATTTCCCAGATTAAACCCGACGCACCATAACAACAAATGCACGGCAGCTCGCATTCCTCAACGCAGCTTAAAAACAACTGGAACAAAAATCACGTTAGGAGACTGATTTTAACTTCACGAACTGATTGTTTGTATTGGCAGAAAAATGTGTCATTATCTTTCCCCTTCTCTCTAACAGAGTTCCTTGTAGTAAATTACAGTCAGAAGAAAGGTACTCAAAACCTTCGGATCAGATTCGGGTCACTTAGCATTCCAGTCATTGGGTCACGTGGACGAGTGGGAAAGCGTCCAGCGACTAATTAACGAGCATATCGATTGGCTCTTGACTCGAGACCCGCCAAAATTATCCAATAACAGCTCTAATCTTGATTGGAAAGCCAAACAGTCTATTTCCAGGGATCAAACACAAAACAAGCGAGGGAGGGGCGAGATTTTAAGACATTCAGTTTGACCCATCTGATTTAGTTAGCGGCAAAATGGTAATTTGTTCATGAAGTGGGCAAGATCTTGATCACTAGGGGAATCAGATTATGAAATCGATGAAGATCAATTTTGTTATAGAAAGAATATTATTATTGATTTTAGTATGAAATTGCTTCTTTGGAGGACGGCTTCGTCGGGTTGCGCTTTTGTTTCAAGCCGATAAACTTATCGCCTTCACACTGCACTGAAAAGCCTGTTCACGATCTTCTATTACTAAGTAACTTCTAAAGAAATCTAATACCAGCCGCAATATCGACTTTATTACCATCCCGCTGGGATCAAGACATAATCCGATTTCTTGGGGACAAAAAGAGACCAAAATGTCACGCATACCAAAAGTTTTATCTGCCGGCCAGGAAAGCTGCTTCGGCATCCAAGAGGTCGCAATAACTAAGGATACATCATAATTACGAATCATATTGTTTATTTGAACAAGATACTGCACTGTTTTATCAGCAAAGCATTTTTATTAAATCGACAGCTTGTTTACATTTCCAAAGCTGTTCGCGTCACCCGCAGTTCACCGATTATTGAAAATGCCAGCTTCCCCGCAAAAGAATAATATAACTGGTAGAAAAATGTTGGCATAAAGTGATATGTATTTTTCATTTTAACATTATTTAATATGTGGTTACGTCTCCAGTATAAACGTTTCTACTCACAACCACATACAAGTATTCGTCTGACCTCGCAAACATGTAAACTGGTACATTACGGATTGCCCATTGGCCATTGCCCTCAGAGTAGTCGAGTTGGATCATGATTTACGCTTCGTTGATGGGTTTCTAACCCCTTTCCTTTGTTTTATCACAACGCGAATGCTCTTCACGATGTTTAAAATGTAAAAAAGATCGACAGAAGACAGAAAGCGAAAGTATGTTATTAGTTTTAAAATGAGAAAATGGCCCGGCATGAAAAGGGGAGAAATGAAGGATATTTGACGATGTACAATGACCAATGGCTATGTTAATGATGTTATGTTTCAACATAAGATGAATCATTTGAATTCGCTTAGTTTACTTTGATAAATAAGAAATAATTATGTACAAATTATATAATCTTTGCAAGTCTCAGCTTTTTAGTCGCTCTCATTTTCTCGTGTAGGACTTTCATACAAAGACGCTTCCTGCAGTCTCATGTTAATTGTTAGTACCACCTCTTGTCAAAGGAAGTTTAGAATTTCGTGCGAACAAAGAAGACTGAGCTTTGAATTTTTTACGTGGTACTGGAAAGAGAATGCACTCAAGCAAAGAACTACGTTGTTTTTATTTAGCATGATCGGTGGCACAGACAAACACACACAACAGAATATTCCAATAAGAAAGGGAAGTTATTTATGTTCTTTGTATGATTTTAACACTTGAAATAGTCCATGACGTTTACCAGAAACCTCGTCCATACAGTGAAGAAAGTCGGAGCTGGACAATTTGTTATAGCATGGTCGGAGCGGAAAAATGCCTGTCCTCCTTATATTCCTACCTTACTTTCGCCGGGTCCAACCTTTTCCCCTGGAAAGGCGGGACGAGTGTGTGGTAAAGCCCTAGTAACATATTATACCTTTCAGTGCAGACTGCATTTTCAATAATACAAAAAAGCTAGGTCCAGCTGAAGAAGGGAGTTGTTCAAAACAAGTTATTTATAAGATCGAACTACAGCAGAATAATAAATATTAAGAGAAAAGAGTGCCTGTGAGTGAGTCACAGCCGGTTCTCTCATACATTCACATTCTATTGTCGTGTTCAGGTTCCTGTCACGTATTCAGGCGCGTACGCAGGGGGGTGCCCTGGGGGCCCGTGCCCCCCCCCCCCCCGGGCGGGGGGGGCGGGCGGGCGGGG
>JANSTR010009347.1:0-13974 GCA_025434805.1 Antipathozoanthus remengesaui | reverse complement strand
CCCCCCCCCCCCCCCCCCCCCCCCCCCCCCCCCCCCCCCCCCCCCCCCCCCCCCCCCCCCCCGATGACACAGTGGGAGCTCTGGAGGACAGACATATTAGAGAGGGGAATTATAAGAGGGCTTATTAGAACATTTACGGTCTTTCTATAATTATGATCAATGGGTGGAAAAAATATCCTCAGGAAACCGCAAGCCTTCATCAAAATACTACAAATAATTGAAATCTATATTTATATTGTCAACAAGATGGCAGTTGGTCATGTCGGTTGTATTTGTAAGCGGGTATTGAACTACGGCAATCATGTTCTCTAGCTGGGAGAGATAAGAAAGGTCAGAGGACCTCGTTTAGCTATTTCGGTGTTTTGCAAACTTGAGAATGACATTAAACTTAGAGAAGGTCAACCCAGAAACTTACAAAAGAATATAATAATAACTATTCAGATAGTTTTGGTGTCATATATACTTTATTCCAAACAACTTTTAAAATTAATTTTGAAACGTGACAGCTATTTATTTACAAATTTATTTCAAACATAGTTAACTCGCTCGAGCTCATTATACATTCGCGCACTCGATGTTCAAAAACAAGCGTTATTTTGCTATATAACTCCGGTCGTAAATATTTCGACTCATTTTGATCTCAGATGCATGAATACCTCATAGATAATACTTGTACTTTATTATTTTAGTTATTTATCTAGGAAACTTTGCCTTTCTTAGTTATAGCCCTGAAGCTCTGCCTCAATTCCCATTCCTACTTTATTATCTTTATTAAAATAAATACTTTTGATAACCTGAATTTGGACTGATGCGTCCCTGTTACAAGCATCAACGTAGTTCGTTATATAAGTAGTAACCAAACAAGTGAATGACACATTTTACGCACTCTGATTGGTTCACTATAACCAGCCATTATCCGACGTTAAAAGAGAAGAAATGGCGTCTCCTTCTGCCTCCGAATACCAGATTAAACGAGGAAAGAACCCTGTTTTGTAAACACTAAAACAATTATCCCCATCAATGTCGGCGCCCAGTGAAGACCACACTATATACTATATATAGTCACCTCCACTATTGGGGATAATGGTCAACTATAGTCTATACACTAAGAAAATGATAAAACGTTTATGCTAAGAAAACTGTACTTCATGGTAAACTTACGCAAAAATATGGCGCTACATAAACTAGCTGATTAACAATATCAATGTCGAAGTGTCAGTAATCATATTTTGCTATATCTGGACAAAGATTAGCCCTGTGTTGAACGCTAGGAAACTAGGTAAGTTAATGCATTTTAATGGGAGACTGTTCACGCATGTTCATAGTCATACAACTTAAAAGAGTTGAAACGTTTTGGATCTATCTGCAGTATTAATAATACTATACTGGCTGACCATTTAGAAGAATATTATAAAGGTAAATGATTGTTTTGATTTATAGCGAAAAGCTCCATCTCGAAACAAACGGTGACGACTTCACAGAAGTGTCTTTGGAATATTAATTATGATCATGGATTGCATGATTGTCAGTTATGCCTATAACAGTTATAGATAACAGCGCGAGATCAGAAATGATTCAATAATTACTTTATCTCTAAACATTTTATCTCATTCGATCTAGCTCACCTCAGCGGCTTTACAGCTCCGATATTTTGTAAAAAAAATTAAGCAAAAACCTACTTCAAATTATGTAAAAAGTTGCAGTTACAATATTTATAACGACTTTCCGATTCATATCTATTAGGTTACTATGTAATTGTTTTAATGTCACAGCATGTGAACTATGGAATAGTTGTCGGCATCTTTCACATTTCCATCTGTAAAATGAATTAACTGCAGAGTTGAAACGGTATTTTAACCATCAGAGAATTATTAAAGAATTTGAGGCACAGATAGAGAAAAATTCTGTTTTCTATTAATTGTCTTTGTAATTCACTCCGTTTTCTACGAATATGAGTTACTTAATTTGTCATTTCGAATCGATCTATACCAAGATAATTAATTATGGTTGTTTTCCTCGACACATTTACTTCGTAAGGTACTTATTTATTATTATCAACTATATGCAAATGAGCCGTTGTATAACGTGCCCTCAGGCTTCAGCAACTTATTTGAAGAAATCCACCTCTATGGAACCTTTCCAGAATGTTCGTTGCAGATGGAAATGTTGCTCTCAAGCAGCGATGCTGTGCGATGTCCAATTCGATCATGCTGAGACTAAACGTATGCCACGTTCTTTCAAGCTGTCAAAGATATATCAATCTTCAGTATGTTTAACCAATATATCACTTTACGTCTTGAATAAAAGATAAGAAATTATACTGTTGGCATAAATGGCTATTTAGGAGTTCTAGAACATTGTTTTCTCACATACTAACCTAACATGTTGGTTGGACAGGCGAGTCTGGCGATCTTCTCTGACGCGGTTAATAAATCATCCGCATATTTCCACTTCACAATGTTCTTTTTGTCTCCTGCAATTGCTGTAATGGTGGCCTAAAAAGTAAAATGTTCATTATATTTTGTTATGTTATTGTTCTAATACTTACAGCTGTTAGAAAACGGTTTACCTGCAAAAATGCGCAATGCCCAGGCCACAGGATGGGAAACTTTTGGGAGACGTATAATTACCGTTACTTTCTGAACTATATTACAATTATTTTAGGGAATATAGCCTCAAATGTTATTAAAATGTTCTTGATATAATAATAATGAACTCATTTTCATTTTTCAACCATGTTTAGTTTAGGAAACACTGCATCAGGCTGCTGTCCAGATACTGTATGTATCTAGGAAGATACCGGCCTCCATAGTCCTCCGGAGTCCTGCAAATTGTTCTTGTAAATATCCAAGGTTTTTACTCTTGTTGCAAATTATGTTGGACAATAGACTAGTTGCCGATTCCATGATTTTGTGCCGTAATGTAACAAAATAAAGTTCTCGGCCATTCCTCAGCCTCAGGTATGTTATTAGCGTGTTCTTCAATTTTCTCCGATTTTCAGCCTAACGTTCTTATAAAAAGGGTTCTTATATAAAAAGGAGTGTATTCTTATATCAATGCTTCTTACTTAAGTTCTTGCTTTCTGGTATCGTTTGCGTGCTGTACATACAAGGACTTTTTTCTATAACACTGCTATTTTCAGTTTCTCCAGAGCAATACGCTTTGATTAACGGTTAATGGCAATAACATGGAATCTTACTCCTATCTGTTTTATTCCCAAAAAGATGTACTAAAGAATGCAATTAAACATTACCTTGCATTTTCTTCTTCTGCAGTTTTGAACATGCACTGCAACAATATGGATCCCTTTGTTTCTGAGATCATCTGCTGCTTTTCTCACCAGAGTAGAGTCACCACCTGTTTGTTTTCCATCTGTGACCACAACTAGAACCTAGATGAAAGCGGAGATTTTGTATAAGAACGAGTATAAAGTATATAATACACAAGAACTATAACAAACAATGCATATATACACCTATTAACCTCCCCTTGGACTTTTACGTGTGTACATGAAGTTAAAAATGTTGAACAAAAATCTTACAGCAGTGCAGTATATAAGATGGTGTATAATAAAATTAACCAAGGGTGGACAAAACAACTTTCTGTACAGTAAGGTTGAAAAAAACTGAAATTTCGAGCTTTAGCTCTTCGTCCGGAGCATCTGATCCTCCGACGTAGGGCTAACGCTCAACCTTACAGTGTGGAAAATTGTTTTGTCAACCCTTAATTGATTTTATTATACGTTTTACCTGCCTGCCAACGCAGTCAATAGTTTTTGGAAGCTTTTACTTAAGAGTTAAGACAGACTCTGACATTGTTCAATTATGCAACGTATACCAGAAAACAAAGTTTAGCTAGGGTTATCTGGCTTACTTTTGGCAACTGTGGATCTGCGTTACTATCAAACTCTCTTTCTGCAGCGCTTAGTCCCCTGTGAATGTAGGTATTCTCGCCTATGAAAGGCAGTTTCGTGTCCACTTCGGCTTGCAAGGAGTTGAGCTCATCGAATTGACCAAAGTGGATGTCAACTGTAGCATTGTTACTAAACCTGCAGCAAATTAAAAGGAAGTTATAACACTAATGGTAATAGTTACACAATAAGCTTTTGCGTGTCTTGTGGCATCACAAGGTTTGGCGGCATTGATGACAAATGCTGCGAGGTTTGAATGGACAGATACAAACAAATACTAAGATTTGATAAAACGGAAGCTATTGAAAATAATCCATCTATTCGGTAATACAAAATCCTCTGTCAGTAACTGCATTAACGAAGTGCTACCACTACCATGCAGTTTTACCACACGGACGTTTAAAGACACAGTGTTGCTCACGCAATTAATATTGTGCTCAATTTACCACCTTAAATTTGATTTTAGAATATGTCAATTTTTTTTGTTTTGAAAACAGTTTAAGATATACATTGTCATTAAAATAATTTATCATGAGCTCTTTCCATAAACGGATACATTTGAATGAACGAAGTTCTTTCACCATTGTTTTCATACTTCAGTCGTCTGGCTGAGTGTGAATAGAGTATCTTCCGAAGAAATAATTTACCTAATGACACTGGCCTGCAACTTGGCACGCTGTGGTTTAAATCCCTCGACAATGTGGTAAACTAGTCTTTTAATCCTGTAATAGTGGTTCCTTGATGTTCCGGATGCATCAATTACCAGACCTAGGTTTACCCTCTTGTGGCACCCTGTAAGAGAAAAAAGTGGCTTACAATTTATGTACTGAAATAAAATGTAAGATGCTTGATACTTATGTTATTTGATATTTTGGGTTTTACTTCTTTGTTAATTTGTGTTCAATATTTCAGAAAGGAACATAAGAGGGAAAAGAACAGAGGCACGATAACAAAAACGGAGGAACTCAATCATTAAAACGTTCTACTAGAAAAGATGAAGATCTTACCAAAACGTAAGTGTTTGTTTTTGTCGAATGAATATCCTTTGGATGTCTTTAACTGGTCAAGAAGTAAGAAAACGGTTTACCTAACACACCTTTTGTCACAAATACTTACTTGTTATGCAGCAAACAGGATTTAAATGAATTGTCGAAGGTGCAAGGCAAATACATGAAATCAGAATAATCAGTATGCTGTGGTATACAAACACACAAAAGTCATTTGTGACTGATCCAGCCTTTTACCACTGCGTGTCCAATCAATGTGCCACAAGACATTCCTTCTCCTTATTGTATCAATGAAAAAACCTATAGTGCAGTAATAAGAAGCAAGGAACTTGATGAAGAAAATTCACTCAACATCTTAAAGAATGTACAGAAACTAAAAAGAAGAATGTTGCAACACATCACCGATGAGATCTTAATTGGGCAGAGTCTTTTACCTTTACAGTCTGACGGAATAATAAGGTCAACAGCGTCTTTCAAGTTTTGCAGTCTTTTCCTGTAAATTGCGGTGCCTCGCTTCCCTGCGATTCTTCTAAGCTGTTCCAGTCTTGCTCCTCCTACTCCAACAGCAAAAATTGTAACATTCCTATCCCATAATGGTTTAGCAAACCAAGGAACCAGATTATGGTCAATATGCCAGCGCCCGGAATTTTGTTTTCCATCAGTAACCAGAACCAGATAGTTTGGAACACGAGGTCGATCACCGTTGGCTTCAGTGAACATCTTGGTTTTAGCCAATTTAAGCGCCAGGTCAATTCTCGTAAGTGGTGCACCCTTAAACTTTACCCTGCGATCAAGTGCGCTCTTAAAGCTCTCCAATGTTGTAAAATCGTCTAGTTTTATCTTCAACTTCGCATCTTTTCCGTAAAGAATAACTGCTGCACGTATTTGGTTTTTCTCAGAGCTAAAGTTTTCCAGCACGGCTTTAACAAAATCCGTTTCCATCTTGAAACGACTCGGACCACCGATAGAGCTTGACGTGTCCAGGAGAAAGCCAATGTCGGCCATCTTTTCACAATGGACAGGAACTAGTGTAAAGGAAATATAACTGTTATTGTTTTGTTTTATTCCAGGAATAACATCTTTATAACAATAGGAAGATGTATGAAATATTGTAAACTAATTGTATGAAAATATATTTACCTGCTGGTGCCTTGGAACAGGCTAACCTATGGATCTGATGTACCTTTGACTTGATGTTGGCTCGATAGCGCACGCTGATGATTTCCCGCTCAGGAAACTGCACCAGCTGGTTAAGGTACCGATAGTCGGGTGAATCGCCCATTGCAACTGCGATAATCTTCACTCCTTGATGTCTCAAAAGCCTGTAAGATATAAAACAGCATTGGTTGGTACTTCTTATTAAATATCTCCCATTGACATCACTCAAATCTAGGAAAATGATATTAGTATTATATTTGATATTATAGTAAGCAAAGAAAATGCCTGATATGTTTTGAAAGTCTAGCTAGAATAGTAATAAATATGTCACTACAGACATGAGCTGCACGGACGCGTTTTAAATAATACGGTATTTAGTTTCGTCAATTCACAGGAACACGTTTACACAGTTTCGTGGTTTAAAAAAGTATGATTAACTGATAGAATTACGTTTAACAGCTACTTTTATTAGCCCCTCTACAATTTGTTCCTGACACTGATTACCAACCAAGTTCGTTCCTTTAGGTTTGGCTTCCTCCGACCGACTTGCGACTGTTTTCCATCACTCAGCACGAAAAGATATTTCTTGAACCCCAACCAATTGTATCTCTGGTTGTACAGCACTACGGTTGCCTCGTCAAGTCCTCGGTCAATTCGAGTTCTACCACCTTCGAGTGTATGCAGAAAGGAAGCAAACATTATAGTCAGACAGTCAGTGTTCCAAGGATACAGCTAATTTTTCAACAATACTTTTTTCTATGACTACAAATAAACCAGGATTCACCCTCTATCAAAGTGATAAAAGCAGTTGAACGAATCATGTTTATAATTAGTATGGACAATGTACTATATTCGTTACAAATATAACATTTGAAAAAGAATGAAATGACCGCGACATAACGTTCTGCGCTCATATGCAGTGTATTGCTAGCAAACTGAATGTGTAATTTATCTAACAAGATTACATAATCTTACAAAATGATGTGACTTAAGATGTTTGTACACTGAAAACACTACAGCCACTACTACTAGTAATAGGCAATTTCTTGTATGTACTAGAAGTACTTACGGTCGCAATTTGTGAAATGGATGGAATACAAAGTATACATTTATTTCAATTGTTATAAATGATAAAATATGTTAAAATTTAGATATCTTAAAAGATTAACGCAACTGATTATGATTAATGCATACCTGTTTTTCTGAACTGTCCGACTTCTCTATTGAATCGATAAGATGAGGAATGCTTATCAAAGTCAATTTTAGTTATCGCGTTATCGCCAAAGGTTACAAGTCCTGCTCGAGAGCCGCCTAGTCTCACATCAAAAGCTCGAACAAGGCCTTGGATGAGTTTAATCTCTCGGTGGAATGTTCGCTTGCTGACGGTATTAGAAACATCGAGAAGAAAACCAATATCTGCCTTTCCACAAACTACATCAGCTGTAAAAAAGATAAGAAAACAAGTCTAAAATTGTGTAGAACGGCACTTGAAACTTGACCGTATTCTGTATGATATAAGTCACCAGCGAGCATGCATGGAGACAGTTCAATCCCTTGACAAATTGTTGAAATATATTTTATTTATTCATGATAAGATGCTATTACGCTATAAAGTTAGATGCATGGATTCCAGTATTGTGATATAAAGAACCTGTGGCTGTGACTGTGAGTAATACCAGGAATCGATTTTCATCATAATCAAGTTTTAATATCAGCCCAGCTAGTTACTTAACTCTTGAGCCTTATACAGAAACGTGTACCAGCAAATACCAAGAAAATTTCAAAATGAATAAGATATTAAAATTAAAAGATATTAAATTATTGATTTTCTCATTTCTCCTGTTCAATAACTGTTATTTCAATGGAATATATTACGGGTCAAATTAAAGTGAAACACCGGTTACTTACATTTTACAAAGAAAAAATGTGGTTACTTTGCGAGAGATAATGTAAAGGTACTGAGCCATGGACTATAAATTTACAATTAAAAAAATAAACAAATATTTTACCCTGAGCTGGGGCAGGCGCCTCCAGAGCATAGCAGGAAGTGAGTAGTACTAGTAGGGTGAAAAAAGTGATCCACATTATGTTGCATCCAATGTCTCCTGTCAACAAAGAATTATCTGCAGAGAAATTAGGAGATAAGAAACGATCAGTGTGGATAATTAAATGCTGGACCTCCTCAACAACTAAACCAATCTTCTAATCTCTAGTATAATTATATAGCAGTTGTGTCGTCGAGTGTGCGAATGGTTGGGCCATGGAAGGGCGATAGAATAAATATCAGGAATAGGCAATGTGTAACCCATCGCGATTTAGATTATTTTATTTTAAAAATACAATAAAACAATTTAAAAATGCTAATCCTGATTGACAGTTAAAAGTCTGGTGGTTGCGGTGTTGTGCTTGTAAAACGTATCACTATCAGTTGTCTAAAACTGATATTATTTTCAATAAATCGCTTCTTGTATACAAATAAACGATTGTACAAGAATTGCGTACACGTGTTCATAATTACAACTACGAATTTGTCACGAAAATGAAAATAAACCGTTAGCCGTTACAGAAAAGCTGCTTGTAACTATTGCGGTTCAGTTTGAAACTAAAGACAGTACATAGCTTTATCCGCATTCGGAAACTTGTATCTCCACTATCCGTTCATTCTATGATACAACCGACCGTCTCGTCCGGTGGTTTTTGCGGTTCCACATTTCACTTAGTGAAAGGCACTATTAAAGGCGGCAATCTCTTTTTGTACCTCTCTCAGTCTTTTAAATTAGGAAAACAAGCCAAAAGAGGGTATTTCCTGAATAATCATATAAATACAAGTCAAAATCGTACTGTTACCTTATATTTGAAGTAGCTTGCTTGAACTCCGAACTCTCTTTGATGGAACTCGTGCGTTTGTGTTTACTGAAGAGCTGTTTGTTCATGGTCTTATTTATTGCTCTATTCAAGGGCAGGGCGATGATGTCATCACGACAGGACAATGACACAAATATTAGCGTGTGTGGTAGTGAATAATGTCGGAAGTCCCCCGACGATATAATTAAAAGCAGTTGCATACCGTTCCAAAAACTGTCAGATGAACTATCACAAAAAAATTTTAAAACCGTACTGGGCAACTAATCAGTAATCTTATCTCACAAGTGTTAAAAGGTCTTGACAGACGAGGGAAAATCGCTGGCTAGACTATACTCTAGATCTATTTTCCAGGGATGCCCAACATTTCAGACACGAAAGCGACACTTTGAAGTGCCTTCCTGATGTGACTTTGGCACACGCTGTTGTTGTTCTGGCTGGCAAGATTTTCCTTATAAGTTCATCGGAATGCAAAAGGTCACCTCAGTTGAAATGCTTCTAGTGCTATCTTTATTAACAGTACTTTCTTCGTTTTACTGGAACATGCATCATCTCTCGTTCAAACTGCCGATGCTTTACAGCAGTTTTAAAATAGGTATCAATATGGTAGATTTGTCATAACTCATATGACTGTACTAGTTGAGTACTGTATGGTCTGTATGTCAACCATGATGTGTTCTGTATAGGTTTCCGTTTGACGAGGGTGGTATTTTAAACATCCAGACAAGCTTCGAAACCTTTAACACTATAAATACAAGTTCGCTTGGAAATAATCTTATAGCTTATGTGGCAAACATTCTGAAGAAATTATAAGAGTTTAATAATTTACCCCTTTGCCTCTGATAATGTAGTGTTTGCACATATTTTGCCCTGTTGTATTAGTGATGTACTGCTACCCAATGGCAGTCAAAATTCAAACCTTATTGCTTGATAATTAATGTTATATATCCAAGTAGAAGAAAATTGATTATTATTGTACATTGTGATACATTATGATGTTTTTTCTTTTAGTTTTACAATCTTATCAAACGAATGGAACTAGATGACACAGCAACATAGTGTAACTCATTTATTATGCATATTTATAAACAAGTCGTTGATGTTTATGTAGTACACAAAGTTGAAAGTATACTAACACTGAGGATGAAATGAAAAATCCAATATTGAAGTTAAATCAGTAAAAACTATCATATGCATAAAGTTCATATAATCATATCACAGTGATCTGAGCTTGTGATCAGATCAGTCTTATGTTCCATCATTTTTCATGTTTGTCTGGGTTATGCATCATGTATACAGATTACTGTCTGTCCTTGTAAATTAAGTCTTAATCATGTTTTTTGCTGACATCATGAATGCTTTGCTGTGCAACAGGTTTCCTCTCGACAATATCGAACTGATACCACATGGCGTCGGCTTTCTGCTACTCAAAAAGGCCAAAGTTTGCAGAACAGTAATGAATTGCTCCAAACATGACAGCGTATAAAAATTCATTCCCTGGAGAGCTCGATTCGTTTCGTATAAAACAGTTCCAGTTACTGCGTTAAACGTACTATTTGAAAAGGCTAGCGCTAAATTTTCACCTCGTAAGAAGTTCAGAAATATTCTCTTATGATACTCACAAATGTATCTCCAAAAATGTCAATGCAAATCCAAACTCGGCTGCTGCGTTCGCTTGTCTCGCTGCGGTAATTTGTTGTCAATGTCGAGTGCGGTACATCTTGACAAAGCTGTAGCACAAAGTTTTTATTAAAGCTTCAGGTAAACAATCATTATGCAAATTGCTATACAAATGACCAGGAAGAAACTTACAGAACTTACCGCAGTGATTGATCAACTCTCTGGTTTTACAAGTCTCTCCAGGACTTCGTGGCATGTATTCCTTCCATTAACAATGGGCAGTATCGGAAACGCCAACTGTTTTTGCTGGAAGGTTCAGCCAAAAGCTTTTTAAGAGTTTCAAGCATTGAAGTACCAGTGTACTGGTACGCATGCGCGCGTTATTTGACACAAAACTGTTTGTTTTGGTTCTCAATTGCCATTGATTGTGGATGCACAGCAAAAGATAATTGCACTGCCACGGATCATTTTAGGATTACACTCCTCGCATTTATTTCTATTAACAAATTGAAACAGCACTGATTCTAACACTGATTTATCATTTGGGAGAAGTTTTGTGGAGAAAGAATCAACAAGTGAAGCAGCTAAAGTTCATGATTAATCTTCTAAATTGTATTTCAATGATTTGCAGGTATATTTTGAATACTGAACACTGTACGAAAACTACTTCGTCTTCGATCTGAAAGCTCTTCGTTTCAATGTCGATCCTAATATGACTTCGCTACACAATCAATGCTTCAATACTAAACTCTGCAGTTAACTAAATGAATGTATCGTAAGTTTTTCTTGTAGCCGCAATAATTCTCAGCTCGGTCTTCACGTTAATCAAACTTGCACCAGTTTTATTTAATGACCAAAACTACATAATAGATTCGAAATTAGGCTGGCTGCTGTTTGTTTGGTTATTGTAAAGAAATGCCATCTCTTAGAATTACTCAATTGAAATTAAATTCCTTGTATCCTTTCCCAAGAATGAGGCCATATATCCCATCTCATTCCCGAATTCTGACCCAGTTGTTGCTTAAGTTTTAAAAAGCATGTATCGAATAACTGAATAAACCAGATCCCCATAGCGTGACACCATGCACTATTCCAATTAACCATTCGCGTCTGGAAGAGAGAACGCAGAATGTCGTGCCTTATCTAACAAAACCACACCACAGAGTTATCAAGTCAGGAATAAATGTATGACTCAGGCAGTTTAATGAAAACAAAATGCTTTTAGTGTAAGAGTGTGCCGATATAGAACCTAAAAATATATGCCCGATGATGTCATTTCGAGGTCATTTTCTTCTTTAGGCAGTTTCGGTGATTTCCACTTTGTATTAAAATGAATTTGTAACAATTGACCAGTATTGTATTCGTCTTTAATTTGCTTCGCCGAAATGTGTGATATGCTATATAGAAATGTTTTAGTAATATTACTTCTGGAAACGAGCGCATCCTCGGAGCACTCAGTTTGTGTTGCTATACTATTTAACTTTTTAGCAGGTACAAAACAAAACTCAAATTAATCGTGTTAAACGACGATCCAATAAGACAACATACCCACATTCTACTTGTAATTATATCCTCATTATAGTACATCAATTTAACATTTGAAGAACACTTAAAAATGATTCGTGCTAAACTCGTGAAATTATATATATGTTCAAATTTAAACCAAAATCTAGGAGGTGCAACAAGTAACCGAGTACTTACAAAATAATTTGAATAACAGCCAAAGTTTTTGTATTAATAACAAACAACATTTTACATCCAGATGCCCGGTTATTCACTATAGCATGTAATGCCTATTTGTTTCTTTCGAGACTGAAAGTTGTGCATGTGGCGCGTTTTGGAACCCAGTATTTTACACTGAAATATTGAGCGGATAGAGACGCGAATTTGTCAGGTTTGCCGTGAGATAGGATTATGACGCGACGAGAATTAGACATTACCATTCCATTGACTTCTGGCCACTTTCGAGTACTAACACGGAATGCATGACGAAACTAGTTTTTTATCGCTGACACTGGTCAAGGACGTTAGAGCAACACATTCATGACAATTATCTTCATACATAAAAAAAAACATGTAAAAATACCTTCGATAACTATCTCTGAGAATCAAGATATGAGTTCCGACACGTTCTTGCTACACACGTACATGCCCAGTGACTGTTTTAGAATACTTACAGGAATTGCCAGTAGGGACGGAGTAGATTTTGCGAGTGTTCCATATCAATAACCAACATTGCCGGTAGTAAAGTTTGGTTTTTTGTGCCATCCTGAAAATTTCAGCTAACACAAACTTCAAGTTCAAATTAGACTAAATTATTTACTAATTAGCGATAAGACGTGTATATTCAAATAAATGAGTAGATGGTTATCAAAAAAGCAACTCAGTGCTGTCATTTCTAAAAAGTGGAACAGTTTTAAAGTTTATTTAATTTGCGCTCATTAATGATGATTTTTAAGTTTGTGTATATCAGCAGTTGGCGGAAATATTCAGGATTTTTGCTCTATTTTCCCTTAATAATAATTAGTAATAATTTACTATAATAGCGTACTTCAGTTTGCGGCCTTCAGTACTTTCTTAGAATTGCATACAAGTAATTCTTTCAGATCCGGATTTCAATTGCAAAAAATACTTTTGGAAAGAAGTATATTGTATTCTCTAAACTCGTTTGGCCGTTGAAGCATTTTTGTTAATGGTACACTGAGAACATCTGAAACTCCTTCACATGCTAGCAAACCCCAAAGCGTCAAAATTAAGTGGAGCGAGCTGCAGGTGGGAGGTTACCAAGTCATCATGAAACTGGACAGCAATTTGTTGATCTGCGGAAACGTTCAGTACATGCATATAGACCGACTAGTGAATGCCTTGTTCTGTAATAAATGTATAACAATATTATTAATGTTAACTTATTAATAATAATGCGAGCGGGATATATATACCAAGGTCGAGGCCGACCATAATTGAATGCAAACTGCTAAACTGAATTAAACAGTCACATTTAAATTGTTGCTGTAGCTTAGGAGAAATCCACGTCCAACTATGATCACGAGAATTTGTTATGCTTCTGTTAGTTGTTGTAAAGTGCATCTGTCGTTGGCTGGGTAAGGTATGGCTTTAAATCGAGTTTCGTGTTTCGTACACAGATTTGAAATTTCACACACTTCTCAAGAAGTTGAAAGTGAAACATGGAATAACAATATGAAGCATAACCAGTAAATATCAGCTAGATATACAATAGGAATCCCATTAAATCGAGAATAATTCTTAGTTTTTGATCTTTTACTTTTTTATCCACATCACTCCACAAGCCAAAACGTAAAGCCACTCATACACATGAATAATGATAATAATAAACTTTATTTAAGCACAGTATTCATAAAGTTAAACACTTATTTACAATGAAGCTGTGCATAAACA
>JANSTR010009236.1:0-13977 GCA_025434805.1 Antipathozoanthus remengesaui | reverse complement strand
AATCCGGATTCTGAATCTAAAATGAGATTTTCATTTCTTTGGAAAAATCCAAAAAGGGATTGTGAATCCTATAAATCCACACTCTACCAGGATTCAATGGATTGAATCTGAATCCGGATTCTTGAAATTCGAGAAAAGTACATGTGGCAAGCGGTCTTCGCGCTAAAAACAGTGTGGTGTAACGAAAGCTTCAAGGAAGATTACCACGAAAAGTTGATAATCCTGATTTGTTCAACTCTTTTTAATCATTTCGCTTTTAATAGGAGTATACTACTCCTTCTGGAACATGGCATGTAAAACAATTCGCTTAATACTCGCTCGAAATCAATGATACACAAACACGCAAGAAGAGCGTGACGTGTTAGAAAGATCACCTGGAAAATCCCTTTTTGGATTTTTCGTTTCTTTCACAAGAAAGAATTCTTGTAATCCAACTCCAAAATCCAATCTTGTATTTTCCCAAAGAATTGCATTCAAAATAATATAATATAAACGGCACTGGTTTTGGCTGTTTGCCATTATTAGTTGAAAGAGGTTTCTCATTTAACTTGTCTTTATTTCAAACTATTGATACTACGAATTTTGTTTGTCATACAGCTGCAAGGTTGCGACCACAACCGACAGGTATGTTTTAGGTTATTCTAAAATTCTATTCCATTCAACCAAGTTGATACTCGTTCTATGTATTAAACACTTTTCTATTATGTTATCCGTACCAGCTGACAGGGCAACCATCTCAAATACTAATAACTAAATATATCTTATTAGACGGTTTGGTGTGTAGTAGGAGTGGATATTTTGTACGAGTAAAAAGACAAGTATACACACTAAACTGCCTAATTTATTATCCATCTTTTTCTTTATGTTGAAAACTCATAGTGCATGCTTGATACTCGACTAATTTGCTAGTTTTCAGAATGACCTCCACAGTACAAATATTGCAGGATGTTGGTACTCGTTCCAGTTCTAAATATGGGCTTTTTTGTACTTCGCTGCCTGAAGTTGGATAATAAAGGCCTTTATAAATTTTCAATAAAAGCGTTCGTTGCAAATAAAGATTCTTCATGGTAAAACAGTAAATTGAATATTATTAATTTTCCAAACGTGACTTTCTGTATTTTTTGTAATCAATATAGTATTCCCATGCAAACAAACAGCGCATGGAATAATAATAAGAATCGTAATAAATAATTATCATATCAAATATCTGAGGCCCCGTTCACACGAATACGAATTTCTTGAATACGCAACTTTTTCTTTCCGTATCCGAAAAAGTCTCCGTCCACAACGGAGCGTATTCAAATCGAATTTGTCCGTCCACACGAATACGATGGTATCCGAATTTTGTATGCTTCCGACACGTGATTCATCTTAAAATGATTAAATCAAAGCAGAGTCTAAAGAAATCGAACAAGGACGTTTCTAATTCGTTGATGAGGTCCATGCAGTTGCTACTGAAGGTCACGTTGGAGTACAAAACTGCAAGAGCAATCGAGAATGTAGTCTGGGATTCTTGTCAACAAACGTATGGCGACATTTTTAAACTCTTCCTCGATCAATATCCTACACCGGCGAACGCAGAGGCCATTGAAAAGGATTTTCCGCATAAAAAGGAACAAATTACCCATTCAAATTTGACATCCAAGATTAAAGCGATTCGCCAAAATTTCAGGACCCATTGATTCCTAAGAGACTAGACACTACTTTCTACGTCATCGTATTTGAAAATATCCGTATTCGCCGTCCAAACGGTATCGGATTCGTATCGTATTTATTTATTTCTACTCTCGAGAGCGTATTCAAAAAGTTCCGGATTCACTGCCGAATACGGCGTATCCGTGTGGACGGAAGCCCTATCCGGAAAGAAAAAGTTCCGTATTCAAAAAAATTCGTATCCGTGTGGACGGGGCCTGAATCTAACACCTATGCAACTAACTTTGTTTATGACGTAGCTTCAAGTCATTTCCAAACACAAATCTTTCGCTCAGTTGCCTGTAAGAAACGGTTTACATTTCAAATGTTATTTCGTGATGAGTATATTGATTTAATTTAAAATTTGAAGATTTTAAGTATTTTAACTAACATGCTGTTTCAAACAAGACGATCATATTTAAAACTGAAAACAAGATAACTCTATTAGTGTTAAGTAAGATAAATAATGCTAATTTTTTACATTCCTGATGATGACGTTTTAGTAGTCGAAAAGGTTCGAGTTTTTAAACATTTAATCGTACAATAATTTTGCCTTTATTTATGTAACTTAAGTATCCATGCGATTTCAATGACGCTAGTAAGTCTGTTTTGCGAATGTCTCTTTGAATGTTTTCTTTGAATTTCAAATAATAAACTAGGCCTCGTTCAGCTATAATGCTTGCATGAGCATGGATTTGTGGCATTTAGGTGTCTCTGCTTTTGTGTAGTAATACTCAGATGCTGCCAAGTACTTGACTACATGTAAATTGAATAAAATTGACCATGAAAAATGTATTTTGTTTCGAGTAACCAAATATTTGCTTGCTGCATGTTTTGCACTACGCTCGCTGGGATTCCGTTTTCCTGTCTTTGCATGGCTTTGCGTTTTTTGTGCATGACCCCAAGATGCAAAAGTATATGAAGCCGATGTGAAGGCAAAAGAAATAGTCGTGCAGAGTACTTCTATTGACACTAGTGCATGGACATAATATCAGCATGCAACTGGCTTTGTGTGCATGAATGCATGGTCAAAATGGGTTTCAGGTTCTACAGAGAATGCATTTGATAACTGGATAAACAGTTTGCGTTGCTGGCTTCAGTGCATGCAATAACAATTGCGAAAGACGTTGATTTTTAGTGAGATAACAATGACTTTGCATGAATATGTAACCGCATGGAAGCGTACAAGGTTTCTCAAGTAAATCCGAGCATGCAGTTCCTGTTTTGCATGTTGGCACAGCTACCCACTGGAATGTCTTTTTACTCAAACTTCAAAAGAAGGATGAACGAGATAAATCAACATGGCTTCCTGGTGCATTTTGATGGCTGTTGCTTAATGTGATGTTGTCGACTCAGCTATTTGCATGTTTACCGATTAAAGCATGCCTTCGAGATCTGCACACATGGATAGGCTTCTTGCATTTTTCTGACCCTCATATGCATACTAACCGGTGCAGAATTTTCTACAGCATTCACTACGACAGAACCTCCGATTGTAACCAAAGCACAGTCAACAACCCAGGCACCAACTACCACAGAAGCTTCAACTACCACAGAAGCACCAACCACAACCGAAGCACCAACCACAACCAAGGCACCAACCACAACCGAAGCACCAACCACAACCAAAGCACCAACCACAACCAAAGCACCAACCACAACCAAAGCACCAACCACAACCGAAGCACCAACCACAACCGAAGCACCAACAACAGCAGCTCCAACCACAACAGAAGCTTCAACCACAGCAGAAGCTCCAACCACAACAAAAGCTCCAACCACAAAAGAAGTACCAACCACAACAGAAGCTACTACACCAACAAAAGCCAAATTGCCCACCTCACCGTCGACTTGTAAAGCAATAGTCGACCTAGCTTTCATTGTTGATTCATCTGGAAGTATAAGTCGGAAGAACTGGGCTTTGATGAAGTCTTTTGTGAAACTTATCACCCACGAGTTCGACATATCGCCTTCAGGTACCCATGTCGCCGCCATTGCTTATAGTACACAAGCACAAGTTGTGTTCGGGTTCGACACATTGAAAGGTTCCAACTTGAATGAGGAAAACGTTAGTGACCTCATTGACAAGATGCCTCATCAAAGAGGATATACTTTTATTGACAAAGGATTGAAACTGGCTGCCCGTGATGTTTTTATTGATAGAGCAGGGCGTGTTGAAGTTCCCAAGGTAAGCAAACGTATTGTCAACAAGACATCGTTTATGCATCTTGTTTTTTTAAAACAATTAACGTTTGAAAGTAAATTTAATGTTGTCATGTATATATATATATGTATCTTTTAGGTTGCATTGCTCATTACAGATGGTCAACAAACCAGAGATAGAGGACTGTATACGCCTCCTGAAGTTGCTGCCGGCAATCTAAAAGATTTGGGAGTGATTCTATATGCCATTGGTGTCAGCAAGAATGTTAATATTCGAGAACTAGAAAAAATTGCTTCAAGTCCGGAACAAGTGGTAGTATCTCCTTCTTTTGCAGAGCTCGCGGAAATTGCATCTTCGATCAGAACTAGCTTGTGTGAAGGTTTGTGTGGCCAAGCATATTTCTCCAAATCACAGTTGCGTGTGTAGTTACTTCACTTTGATGAAGATAGAAAATTTAAGAACACAATAGGCATATCAGAATTATTATTAATACCGGTTCGTGATATATTTGCCATATTGTTATTGCAGTTGTTCAATATAAAACAACGCCAGTGCCAACGACAACACCAACTCCAACAATAGGCAAGTACATTTTGCTCTTTCTCTATTATTACACTGCTCTTGTTTCATAGTATATATGAATAATTTACCAAAATGTTAGTGTAATGATGATACATAAGTAGACATATAATCAATGTTGGAAATATATTTTTCTGCAAGTCCATACAGTACAGTATAAAAACAGCATTGAATGGGGGTAAAGGTGTAAACGCTGAAGAGAGGTTGCAGAAATATTACAATTTAACTGTTTTCGATAGTGTCCCAACAGTTTTTTTGTCAAGGATTGTAAGGGAAAGGGGAATGAGCGAGATTCTAGAGATCCGGGGACAAGCATCATATCCCCGGAAATTTTTTAAAATTGTGTTTCTGAATCTCTCGAAATGTACTAAATTCTTAAATTCCTTTTCGTTGCATACTAAACCATAGGTAATTAACTTAAAATCATGCTTTCTTTGGGATCTACATGAAGATTTCAAGTCGGTCTTGTATAATTAGACTGTTGCTTCACTTGGACATACCTAATCATAATGAGGAACACGATCCATTGTTTTCAAAGCTATCATTATACCTTATGCTTTTGGTAAAAGCTTTTTGATAAAACGACTAACCGTTTATACATATAAGGAAAACATCGCAAATATTAACACCCCAACTCAGCACCCAAAAAGAGTTTTCATCCCACTCAAACGGGGAGGGGGGAGTACAGTCAATTTCTAATTTTAAATTTGGTTAGATTAGTGTCAACATTTTCTAATTAAAATTTATCGAACACTGTTTTTCCAAAATTCCAGATCCTTGTTTGAATTATGACTGCAGTGGTATTCCTTTCTCACGTTGTAAAGTTGTCAACGGAGAACCAGCCTGTGTTTGTAGGGACAACTGCCCGGCCGAAAAATTACTGGTTTGTGGCTCAGATGAAAAAACATACGACAACGAATGCAAGTTTGAACGCTACAGTTGTCTCAACAGGAAGAACATAACCATTTTCAGTGATGGGCCTTGCAGTAAGTATATCATGAACTTTGACAAGAACGAGACACACTCACTGCCAAACTGCTTCTAGTTTTTGTGCAGCACTAGAAATACTCACTCTTGGCAATATGTTTATTTAATACCCGTGCAATGCATTAACAGCACAGTCAGGCATGCATTTCAATTGTAGTTTGAACAACGCTGCAGTTCTCGAAGCAGTGAAAACAGTGGTTTATACGGCAAAGCCTCGTGGCTATTATTTTGATATAAACGAATCTGGCGTTTGCTCTCGTTTAAGGCGCTCTCAATCGTAATAATGAATGGGAAATTAGAATTATTGACTTTCAGTACATTGTAGAACACATTGGATCTTACTTCAAGTGAGTATAAGAATCACTATCTCTATCTCCAACACGACATTATTATTATTATTATTATTATTATTAATATTATTATTATCATCATCATCGTCATCGTCGTCGTCGCCATTGTTTTTTATGTTACAATGTCATGAATGTGTTTTCAATGCAGATCCTTGTGTCAAGCACCCGTGTCGGAAACCCTACAATATTGGTTGCAAAACTGTCGACGAGAAAGCCGTCTGTATTTGTCCTAGCAACTGTTCTACTACTCCAAGCCCGGTATGTGCTTCAGACGGCAAGCCATACAACACTGAATGCCACATGAGGAAACATGCTTGTGAGACTAACAACCCAATCACAATTGACTACATTGGCCCTTGTGGTACGTTACTTTAACTACACTAAATCTTACTGAACTCTAAGATTAATAAGGTTTTCACCTGATTTTTGTATGCCAGGTTGGACTAAGTTTGTTTTGTTATTTTCTTTAAGGGAAGGAAACTACTTTTATTAATGATCAACTCACTTAACAATAGTTTATAAAGAATTTATGTAGTTATCGACTGGCGAAATTCCGGATATGCAGTCAAATATTTATATAGTTTTAAGGCGTACCGAGGAATTATTTTCCACTCTATGGATAATTGTAGCTGAAACCCCATTAGTCTTTTAAACCTATACTGAATTTCTTTTTACAGTCAAGGAGTGTAAAGCCAAAGTAGACATTGCCTTTATTGTGGACTCGTCAGGAAGCATTAGTCGTCGAAACTGGGTTCGAATGAAAAACTTCTTGAAAGCCATAATCAACGAGTTTGATATTGGACCTGAATGGGCTCATGTTGCGATTGTGGCGTATAGCACGAGACCTGAAATTGTACTGAGATTTAACGATCTGAAAGGACCAAACCTCAATCGGGAAGCAATATCCAAAAAGATAGATCAAATGCCACATCAGCGAGGATTGACATTCATAGACAAGGCCCTTCAATTTTCCGATAGATTACTATTTACTCCTCGCGCTGGAATGAGAAAAGGTGTACCTCAGGTATTTAAATACTCTTCTTAATGAGACGTTTTTGCGGATGTTGAAATGCGTTGGATTTTGTTGGATTTTGTTGGAACAAATAACCGAAATTGAAAAATTATCGTGCGATCAGTATACAAGTGTGTATGCTCAGTTTAAAATGTTGGATGGTGCTTGTTTGAAAAGTTTCCCGAAACAAATCAAACTTGATCGTCCAACGTTGCCCAAAACGATGTTTGAATTGATCCCACGTGTTTCAACAAAGTTACCGGATAATGCTGAACCGACATTTCGCATCCGTTGAAATGAGCCCTAATATCTGGTTTGCCCAAAAAATTGTGATTTGGTATGTTTTCGCCGCCAGGTGCTTTTAGGTATTCCGACCTTGAGAACATACCATGTCATGGTTTTTCCTTTTATATTGTTTTCTACACGACTTATAAGCCAACAAGCGAACGCAAAACGAAACAATTATGCACACACACACAAACATAGACATACAGGCAGGTCAATCTATCTATACACTAAAATATTTTTGAACTCTCCTAAATGCAGTCTTGAGTTCTCGCGAGCAGGCGCTACATGTAGATATCGTCTGCACAAGGGAGGAAGGCCTCCCACTTTTAATGGAATTCAATTTTGTTGTTTTGTTTAGCAATAAGCTGTTCTGTACAGTAGGATTTTTTCTTCTTCTGTAGAAAAATGTTACCCGATAAAGACGAATTCTTGATTTTGCAGCAGTAAATGTAATATTTACCATTTGAAATAATTTGATTAATTAATCAAAGGAGCAAAAAAATATAACCGAACCGAACAATAACTTTTCGATATTTTGCCTGTATTTTGTCGATGGATGCCGCCATCTTGACTTTTGACGTCACCGCGCTCGGGACGAGATTTCCCGCTTGTTTTAATGTGGTCTTTGCAGCCTGGCCTGGGCGAGTTGCACTCGTAATCATATCAAATGGTGAATGGGAAACGTTTTTCTTTCGCTTGGCTGTGACCCCTTTTAGTTTCAAGCCGAGTTACTCGACATATAGAGATGGTTCATTTCCATAGAACGAGCGTGCAGCCCAAACAAGATCCCGTCCCGAGCGCAAAATTCAACATGGCGGCTTTCACCAACAAAGTACCGAAAAGTTTTTACCTGGTTCTCGTTTATGCGACGGTTTTCAGCTCTGAAATTTCACACAACAAATAAGTGCAGCAAGGTATTTTATTTGGCCTGTAATGTATTTTTCACTGCAGATTTCCTTTAATAGTAAGTACCATGTCATAGATATTAATAAACATGCTGCCCTTCTACAAGTAAGAGGTATCATATCTTTCCTAATAACAAGAACCTGTTTAAGAACCAAAATAGCCTGAAACTTCTCTAATCACCGTTTATGTAAGAACTTGTTTAGGCTCACTTGGAAAAGTCTAGTTTCTTATGAGCGGATAAATACTATATTTGTTTTTTTTTTTACACTATTTTAGTTTTCATGAGTATTGCTTTGTAACGAAACAGTACTGTCAACTAATTCATTCAATGCCCCGGTGTCCCTTTATTTTATATTTGCTAACTACTGTCGCTTTGATGTCGATGTAACCATCAAGGCATTACTCTTTCTACTGAAGAATAGAATTGGATGTTAAGAGGCATTCCTTCCATTTCTCGCCTAGGTTTTCTATACACTCATTCCATTCTTTCATATCCCAGGTGGCATTTGTAATTACAGACGGCAAGCAAACAAAGGATAGAGGACCTTTCCAAGAGCTCCATGTGGCTTCTCAGGGATTAAAGAACAAAAACGTGACAATCTTTGGTATGGGAGTCGGTAAAAATGTAGACACGTTCGAGTTGGAATCAATGGCAACCTCGCCCGCTCATGTTTTCCAGGCAGAAGGTTTCGACATCTTACTGGAGCAAGTGGATAGTATCAAGAATGATGTTTGCGAAGGTCAGTCTGAATCCACAACAAAATCTGGCTCGAATTAAAAGCGTGTAACTCAGCTGAAAATGGTTGTCTAGAACGAGTTGTTA
This sequence comes from Antipathozoanthus remengesaui, assembly GCA_025434805.1. NCBI lineage: Eukaryota > Metazoa > Cnidaria > Anthozoa > Zoantharia > Parazoanthidae > Antipathozoanthus > Antipathozoanthus remengesaui. The sequence goes on along the minus strand of JANSTR010009236.1, from coordinate 5,176 downwards.
AAGTCTTCATAATTTATTTCATAAAGATGTTTCATCAAATTAAATGAAATCAGTATTTCGATGCAGTAGAGTTTAAAGATTTTAATTATATAGTTCCACTGACGTGTGACATTTAACTCGAGACAAAGTTGTTATTGTGGGAAGCTAGATATCATAACCTGTGTCAATGATTAGAACTGTTTGTTACGTTTGCCATTATCTTCTAAGAGATTAGACTAGATTGTAGTATAATGCTTTTAGTCTTGTAGTGTTTTAGGTTTTCCACATCGGCAAGTAAGCCAAATGATACGATAGATCAACAAAATGTTGATTTGTCGAGTGTTTCGCCATGGGGTAAAAGTTTCAGCTCACGTTTTGAACGGTTTTGACCTTTAGCCAGAGCAACAAATCAACTTTAGTTCATCTATACTAGAATTGTAATATAATGGTTTTTGTGGTTTTCCAGGCCGGTGTTTGATCCTAATTAACCTGACTACTTTATCTTTGCATTACAAATAGAAAAGTGTTATGTGGAGCTCTTACCTTTTTAATATGTTGCATTTTTAATTTTGTTTTCCATGTTATTATCTCGGACACAGCTGCCAAGCAAAGAAAGGTTATTGGTAAGCATTTACTTTTGTTTCTCTAATTTTTGTTTTTACTTTCCGCCCTCCCCCTCCCTCCTCCTCCCCGTTTGCTTTAAATCGTTGAGATGCTCTTAGAACAACTGCAAGTAAAAATGATGGAAAGAAAGAAACGTACACAAAAACTGAGATTGTCATTCTTTATTTGTTTACCAGATCCGTGTAAAGGCTATGACTGTGACGGCATCCGTCAATATTCTTCCTGTAAAGCAGAAGGTCAGATACCGACCTGCATCTGTAACTTCACTTGTTCTAAAGTCAGAGATCCTGTGTGTGGCTCAGATGCGTTCACGCACATCAATGAGTGCCAACTTAAGCTCTTTGCCTGCAAGACTGGATCCAGGATTACTGTCGTACACAAGGGAACATGTGGTAAGTGGTTCATCTATTTTTTATCTCATCGTGTGTTATTTCTATTATCTCGGCTCGGCTTGTCTTGTCTTTAACTATTGGCTTTAATTCCCATGATTTAGATTATAGTGGCATTTGTGAATATTGTCGTTTGACAACGGAGCAAGTGATATCGTGTGTCTTCGTAAACTTTGAACTTGTCAATGTCTGTCTCATCTCTTTTCCCCAAGTTTTACCTCTCCACGGTGCTCTCACTCCTCTCGTCACTCCAATGTTCGTGCTGGCACTAACACTGCCGCTCTCTCACAAGTTCGTTTCCGCTTGAGAGTGAATCAAACCTAGAAAGTTTTGACCCATTTCTTGTTTAGAGCTTAATATGACCGAGATAAAATTTTGTAAAAATAATTGTTTTAATGTTTTTCCGGTGTTATTACATTCAACGATGTTGAAAGAACAAAGGAAGGGAAGAAAAGAAACCAGGGAGCAAGCAAAATGAGGAAGCGATGGAAGCTGGTGTTTCTTCCACTTCTCCTTCCTGTCTTCCTAACCATTTACGTAGGCTATAATATTTATGTACGAACTGAAAATTCCCAGATATAGTTGGTGCTAAGGGACTGGTCATAATTTAGCAGGGGGTGGAGAGGTGGAATCAGTGGGGAAATCACATATTTTTTAACCAGGATTATAAAATATTAAACAGGTATAGAGAGGAGGGTCATCTATTTTTGTTGTAATTATTTTTTATACATGCTCAGACTTTGTTTGAGTTGCACTGCACGATAAGCTATGCTTAAAATATTACACAAAATTGATAAATAAATTTAAATAAAAAGTTATATAAATCACTGTTTTCAAAATATTGATATTTAAGAGCATGCAGTGTCTTTCACTAAAAGGTAAAACAGAAAAACATAAACTAAACATTAACGAATATGCAGCAGGGTTTAATAGGTCGTTGACGGAGGGGGGAGGTATTTTTACCGTCACGGGCAAGGGGTGGGCATAATTTTTTTGTTGTCAAGGCAAGGCAGGGTTGCAACTATCATTCCTTAAGATTTTTTAATACACCTCCCTATCCCCCACCCCTGCTAAATGATGACCACTATCCCCCACCCCTGCTAAATGATGACCAGTCCTTAAACTGCAGAAGCAGCCATTCGCTTAGCAGTTTTGTATATAACCTTTGTTCTTTCAAAAACAAACATGAACATTTGACAATAGATAGGTTTCATGTGATGTCAGGAAAATTCTAAAACGGCCTAAACTATATCATCTATCAAGTTGATTCAGTTATCAATATTTAAAGTATTCTGTGAAAATTTCACGTCGATGTGATGATTCCTGTTTCAATTAGAGCATGTTGAACTTTCTAACACTCTGATTAGCATATTTTCTAAATATATAGAAAATTGATATAATTTGGCAAATTTGAAATGCAAAAAAAAAACATTTAAAAACATTTAAAAGTTGTACTAAAGTCGAATCAATTATTTTGGTTGGAAAAAAACAGCTTGTTTGAAGAGTCAAATTTAAAATAGCATAAAAATATTGTGCCAATATCAGTTTGTTCTGGGACAGTTCTTTGTGTACACACCATCTATAACAGTTGTGTTTCAGAAACAGTTGTGAAATTGTTCCTGTCTTCTTCCTAGATCCTTGCAGCAAAAATCTCAAACTCTGCGAAGCTCCTTACAGTAAGGGATGTAAAAATGTCGAAGATCCAAACTACCCCGATAGAGCAGTATGCTTGTGCCCGGATAATTGTGTGGCGAATGGGAAATCTGTTTGTGCAAAGAATGGAAAGACGTACGCAAGCATGTGCCATATGATGAAGGAGGCTTGTGAGACTAAGGAAGCCATTACAGCTGATTATCTTGGCGAATGCCGTAAGTATTTACAGATGCAATGCTATTTTGTAATGATTTTGTATTACCAGCAAGCTGAGTGTCCCTCATGTTTTATGACAAAATTATCACTGACAATAGGACTCGACAAGTTTTAAATATTTTTATGCTGTTTAAAAAGGTTTCTATATTTGTTGCTTAGTATCATTCAAATGAATTTTTTGTCGAAAAACAAAGGCAGTGCATTGAGAATACTCGTTCGGAATGCTTTCTTAAAATTGGTTAATACGATTACTAAAGTTAGAATGTATCATTGTTTTTAATCTATCCTGAGTTTGAGGTGCAGTAAACAGTGTTCTTGGTTATATTTCGGACATGGCAATAAACTCACTACAAGTCTATGAAATATTTAGCAACCGCGCCGGTCAGACTTTTTCCTTGTTTCGTACCTTGTGTACCAAGACTTCTGATTTACTATCTCATTTTCTTGTAGAAAAAGAATGCCACGCCGTCGTTGATATTGCCTTCATTGTCGACTCTTCTGGCAGCATCAGTCGTAGGAACTGGGTAAGAATGAAGAACTTTTTGAAAGCAATGGCGAAGGCGTTCGAAGTTGGACCTGATGGGGCACATGTGGCGATTGTTGCATACAGTACAAAGCCAGTAGTTTCTCTGAAGTTTAGTGACCTGACAGGAAGTGAACTAAATCTAAGAGCGGTTGAAAAAGTCATCAACAGACTACCGCACCAACGAGGTTACACTTTTATTGACAAGGCACTGAGGAAGTCTGAGCAAGAAGTGTTTACAGTAGCTGCTGGAATGAGGCCAAACGTACCTCGGGTATGCATAATTTGATTTACCACACATTTATGTTTTTAGACAGTGCATTCAAAACTAGGTATTCCATTTAAGATCGCGAGTTACTTCGGTTTTTAGCCTTTTGCAATTGCAAAATGCGCGTAATCTCGCTTATCCCCCTATCTGCCAATACGTACATAGTGCAAAACGCCGGTATCGTATCTCACTTGTTCTTCTGATTGACGATGCGTTGATTGTGTAAGACGCGCGTAATCTCACTTGTTTTCCTTTGTGAGGTATGAAACACACGTAATCTCACTCGTTCGTCTGTTTGACGATACGCAGATTATCGGTAAAACGCGCGTAATCTCACATGTTTTACTTACTGATGATACGAGATTATGCAAAACGCGCGTAATCTTACTTATTCTCCTGTCTGACGATACGTAGATTATGTAAAACGCGCGTAATCCCCTCGTTCTCAGTCGACGTAGAGCTCGTGATTTCTCTTGTTCTTGTGTCTGTGTCTAACGATAAGTAGATTGTTTTATCGTCACACAACAAAACATATTAAATTAACGTTTCTCTCATCGAATTACCCGCTTCCTTGTTTGTCCAAATGAATATGGCAATACAAGAACAGTTGTAAGTTGGTTTTTTTTCAATTGTAAGGTGGCGTTCGTGATAACTGATGGCCAGCAAACAATAGATAAGGGACCCCACGAACCTCTTGAACAGGCTTCCCAAGGCCTGAAAGATGCTGGAGTGACGGTGTATGGAATGGGCATTGGAAAGGCGGTCAATATTGCAGAGTTGGTTGCTATGGCCTCATCACCGAATCTTGTATTCCAAGCAGAGAGCTTTAAAATATTGCTAGGAGAAGTAGAGAATATCAAAACTCAACTCTGTGAAGGTATTTTTGAAAGATAAAGCCGTTGTTATTGTTACCATGTGTAGCGTACACTGCATCTTACAACTGTTGTGACGATTGAATGGGATAATTGACCGTAAAAAAAATATGGCAACTGGTACATTTACCCATAACTGCTAGCGCGCGAAAAACGTACAGAAAGGATCTAAGAATTTCAAACCTAGCATACACAATGTAAGTGCATGGACACGATTCCCATACAATAGTCTTTCATCTTCAGCTATTCACTGAGTTAGGTTCGCAAAGCATTGTGGTTAAATGTACAGCTGCTATCGTTTTCTGTATGGTGGATTGAAGACAATTAGGTTCGCAAGGCATTGTGGTCAAATGTACAGCTGCCATCTTTTTTGGTATGGTGGATTGAAGACAATTAGGTTCGCAAAGCATTGTGGTTAAATGTACAGCTGCTATCTTTTTCTGTACGGTGGATTGTTCTTATTTGTACTTACCAGCTCGGGACTCGAAATGTCCTTGAACCCGCATTACAACCTTTTTGGGACTACAGATTTTCAATTCATGTTTCAAGTTAGAGAGGGAGTAACCGTTAAGGTTTCTTAATTTCCCACGACCAGCTCCCAGCTGGCCTTGTAGCTCAGTTGGTAGAGCAACGGTGATCTGTTCCGAAGGTC
>JANSTR010009125.1:0-13978 GCA_025434805.1 Antipathozoanthus remengesaui | reverse complement strand
TGTTTTCTCCTGTTTGGAACTCGAAGTTGTATAAATATGGCTTTCCTTTGTTCCTTGATTTTTTTATGGCGCTGTGGGGAGGCCACTTGCGATTGGCTGGGGCCATTCCATCTTCCGCTTTTGCAACATATCGCTATGGAACCAGGCCTGCCCGGAATGAACAAAATCCTGACAAATCTCGATTTTGTCTGCATATGGAACTGAAATAGTGTTGCTGTCTCGCTTCGCTCAACAGCAAAAATATACTAATTAATTTGTCATACATGTACAGCATGGTCCAAAAATAAAAAAAACTCAGTATCTTCATGTAAAAATGGAGGTAATCATGCTTCACATATTATTGTGAAAATGTTTACAAGTGAAAATGGAGGTTATATATAATTATGTATACAAGCCTGCCAATGAGAGGCATGTGATTGCACACCTCCTCACATACCTAAAAAGTGCCAAGTGTGTGATCCATCACATGACAAAAATGTTTTCCCATCAGTGTAAAAATGGTACCGGTAATAATTCATTTTGATTATTTCGCTGTAAACATTGCACCATTAAGACAGTACATGTATATTTGAAAAACACTCACTCTTTGATATTTTCCTTGAGTAGTCATTTTGTTATCACTGCTGGACAAATCATTCAGAGATTTGAAATGTTGTGACATTCATATTTCAGAAGCAAAATATAGATTGAATTTTTACTGAAATATTGAAGTGATACTTTTGATTGTAACAACATTATGATTGTGCTTGCATGCTTATTTAGTTTCATTGACATTGGATATTCAGTTGTTTTCCCAAAGCAACCAAAGTCGATTTTCCATGCTGTGATTGCGATGTTTAGCATGCAATAGTAAGATTAAAGCTGACTCCACAGGAGCAAATCTTCCTTGGCAAGTTCTTGACAAAGTTTTGTTTGTGTTGACTATAACAACAAAATCCAATTTCGCACATTCAAGTAAGTTTTCCTTGACCAGTTTCAGTATTGTGGCTGAATCATAGACAGACTGCACTGCAACTAGCATGCCAGTTTTTGAACAGGGACACTTGTTAGGGAAAAATTGGGCAAATCCTCCTTATACACAAGGAAACAAAATGGGTCAAAGAAAGTCTGTCAAGGAAAACTTGCTCATATGGTGCCGGCTTTATTTTCCATGCTGCAGAAGTAAGGGCCTGTCAAACAAAAACAGTGACTTTTTATTCCAGATACAGCTATTGTCCACACTACAACACCGAAAACGCTCACCAAAAATGGAGCCATTCGAAAATGCTCTCTAGAGTGGAGTTATTTGAAAATAATGCTGTTGAAAATGCTGTTTTCTAGTGTGGACGGAGAAAATGATGCTATCTGAAAACAATGACATCACCAAAATAACATGATCAGGCATTAGACCACTCAACCATGAGTATCCAAGATGGCGGACAGATGCCATCATGTGGCTTCTGTGTTGATCGGGATATGGAAATGCAGCATAGTGTGGACGGGTGAAAACGATAAGTGTGGATGCAAATCATTTTGAAAACAGAGCAAAACAGCTGAGCCATTTGCATTTGGAAATGGAAAAGTGTGGACAGGGCCTAAGGTTTGACAATGATCATTACACATGCATTCAAATGGCTTCCATAATTTTTGTGAACGCAAGTTTGACATTGGACATGTCACTGGGCACTTTAAATTCAAAACTCTGCAAATGACATTGCTGCAGCTGGCTGAATGAGTTATGCATCCATTTTTACACTTGTTCTAGTGCAAGAAATTAGAGCAGCCAGGAAAAGAAAAATCTGAGGAAGAAAAGAAAATGGATAAGATCTATATAATATGTACAGTACAAGTGGAATTGTTGTTGTTGCTACAACACATTAGCAATAAAATTTTATTAGAATAGCTATCAGTAAGGTTCAATCTAATGGTTTGAATCCTTTCCGTGCCATGAGCACAGTGTAGTCTTGTCTAGTACTTAGTGGTGACAGCTGGTACCTAAGAAATTGCTTGTCACATAAAATATTGAATGTACACTTGCAAAATCTCATTGATAGTGTTTTACAATGTGTCTTAAAGTCTCATTTTTTCCTGGTGGTTTCGCCTTCTGTGAGTCTTGTTTTGTTGTGGGAAGGTTTTAAAGTATTTTGTAATAATAATAATAATAAACTTTATTTTGGCACATTGTACTCTTGGTAGAAGCCAATATTGTAGGTAATAATGTTACTGGACAGGTTACCCTTTAGTTTCTATTCTTAAACATTATGGCACATGTTGAGTTACCCCAAGAGATCTAGAGCTTAACCCTTTCAGCCCTGAACACGACAATTGGTGTGTTGCCAAATTCTCCTAAACTGGACCCATAGCTTCCTTATAAACAGGTCGGGAGAATTTTGCTTTTCATAATAGATAGTTTACTGTCTATGACCAGTTGCTTTATTCTCATAACCAAATGACATGTTCTGTGTGGATAATGTCATGTAAGGGGAAGATATGTGATGATAAACTGGTTGGGGCTAAAAGGGTTAAGGGCAACTACCATGGAACACTATAATTTTGAATCAGTTTTAAAACTTTGACTTTGATAGCCACGTTATGGGATCAATTGTTTGTAGACTTGAGTTTTGGTCTCATTTTTTTTCTTGAAGTCGTTTTTTCTTGGATTTGCTGATTCAGAAATAGCTAGAGTCTTGGTTTCAGATTTTAAATCGATCGCGAGGATCTCAGGTCTTGACATGTCTTACATTTTACCGTTCACCACTGCTTTAGAACATGTGGGCAGACTAGTAAACTGCCAGGGCACTTAATAGTCTGACTGTTTAGTAAAACAAAATTCTAAGTTCTATCCCTGGATATATATTGTAATGTAGTGGAACTGTGAAGAAAAAGAGAAAATAGTTACAAGTCCAGAACAATAGCTGTTGGTTATTCCCTTTAAGACAACAGTGCTCATACAGTATTTGGAAGGTTTGGTTGGAAATTGACTACCAGTACTATTAGTTTATAATAAAAATGTGTTATTCATTCATGGTTCTTTCAGCACACACAGATGTGTGTTTTTAATTAATAGCAGGAATAGTTAAATAATAGACCATTTCTGAATTACGCTCTACTGTTCACAAACAAAACCTTCCAGTCGAGGCTAGGTGCTCACATTTCATACATTTGCTGTATTTTTGAACACTTGGCCTCATCTTCAAGGTTTTCTTTGTGAACAGTGGAACGTAATTCGGAAATGGTCTATATCTCCCTCAGTGTTGGTGCCTAGTGGTGGATATCAGACTACTGTAATGCTGGAGTATCAGCACTTGACACAGATCGCCACTTTGGGGAACAGTTGTTAAATATTTGTATACATGTATATGTAGTGCAGCAGTCTAGTTGCAACGTGCTACATATGACATGTATGCTAATCCTGGACCTTTAACCATTGGATTGCAAACTGAAGGGACCTTGAGGCTTTATTTGTAATTATGGTAAGCTATACACTTAACACTTTTTGTGTGCTATTTCAGGTGATAGCGTGCCTGGATGATGTGCCACTAGATGTCCTTTATGATGTCCTTCATGATCCAGACTACAGGAAATTTTGGGATGAAAATATGATTGAATGTTACGAAATTTGTCAATTGGATAGTGGCAATGACATAGGTTATTATTCAAGTAAGTATGATTAAGCTGTTTATATACTGTTTTGCACCACTGATATAACTGTTAATATAATGGTGAGTGGTTAACGTTGTAATGTATATATTTTGTTAATTCCTGATGAGAAAGCGTGGTCTTTTCTTCCTGCTTACCAAAGCAAGGGCACTTGCAGTACTTTGAACATGGGCATTTGCAGTACTTTGAACATGGGCACTTACAGTAAACTTCAGTTTGAATGTTTTCTTAGTATTTAAAGGTAATAAAAATTAATTCGATTACACCGAAAGTGGAAGTGAACAAATTTGGTATCATGACTAGCACAGGATTAATGATCTAATTTGAGCACTTTACAGGTTTTCAACAATTGCTTTAAAAGTTGAAATGTAAAATAGGTTTAACATTATAAGGGCTAATTAAACTGTATGATTCAAAATAACAGTGGACAGGTGATTCACTCAGTGGTAATGAAACATGGATTTGACATTGGCTACAAAATATTGTTACTCTGCAGTTGTAGCACACTGATTTTCCATGCATAATATATGTCCTGAATGAAGCTTTTGTCCTGTTCTTCTTAGAAGAAAAAGCCTTCTGGGCAGCTCTCTAAAGCTTAACAGATCCTCATAATTATTTCTGTTCTTAATTTTCAGTAAAGTGTCCAACACCAATGAAAAATAGGGATTTTGTAACACAGCGATCATGGTTCTATAGAGAGGGCGAATTTGTTATCTTTAACCATACTGTACATCACAAGGTAGGACAATTTATTTGTAAACAGTATTTAACTGTACTAGATGAGTGTTTTTCTTAAGACTGGTACATGATTGGGTAACTTTCAAAGATGAGTGGCAAAATTACCCTCTCCCTTTAATACAAATTACAAGGAAGATAAGTACAACACAAAATTATAGATATATTAATATTGGCCCGTGAACATAATAACGAATTACAGACTGATTGAACTTTCTAACTTATGGTCCTCTAAAGAAAATTGAAATAGAAAAATAAAAGGGGAAACTGGTTAATTTGGCATAATTTCAAAATAAAACAATATCCTTAACCTTGTCAATAACATCATTGAATACATTTATAAATGCTACAAATTCAAATTGAGTATTATGCAACATACAATATTTACTAACTTCCACTTGATAACTGTTTCCAACTACAATGTTGTCAATCGTATCTTCTCAGTATCTACTCAAGTCATTCATCCCTGCCACAACATATATCAGCTTGCTTTCATATATGAAACACAGTGTCACAGCGGTTTGTCTTCAAATTTCACCAACACTTCAATATTCAGATCAGTTTCAGTCCAAGGGAGTTCAGTTTGTGTCTTTAAAGACAGCATTTGTTTTCCTAAAGGCGCTTGTCACATTCTAAAGCACAAGAAAGGGTTACTGCCAGATTGAAAAATCTTGATTCGAGAGTATTTGGCATTGCTGGATTGCTTGTCTACAACAGGGTCGGCGAGGCTTTACATTCATATCAGACAATGCTTCTCCAGTGAAAATCACTTTTCAAACCTTTAGAAGAACCTGAAAGAATCTTGACATTTGTATTGTTTGAATGCTGTGCCTGATAACTGACACAAAAAAAACATGAAAACATCACAAAACCATTGCAGAGCAAGAACGTCAGAAGTCAGTTGATTAACACTTGACAATGCGACTGATTGCTTTGGTTCCACTGATCGCTTGCTTGCTTTCATTAAAATTGCACAGTTTTACTGTTGTCCATATGCTGAGATATTTTGTTGTAGAATTATTACTGCAGAACTTTGAGCACCATGGCATACAGAACCTGATATGAATCTTGCAGCAAATAAACATAATTCCGAACAGGAAGATGATCTGAATATGATATCCCAGTGTACTTTGCATGCCAAGTGGACACTCACTCTTACTTACTTACAAGGTAGTGACATAGTGGCTGTCTGCACATGCACAGTAGCCACAATTAATGTCCAAAATTATAAGGAGAAATAGTCAAACTTCCATCCAAGCAAAGTTTTGTTTTTTTCTTCATGATCTAATACTCTGCCTACCCATATTACTTTATTGTTTAAATTTGCAAATTAAAAAAAACTTCAGCAAACTTAACAACAATGGACTGCAGATAAACAAAAATATGAAACCTACTACATGTATCAATATCAATATATAGCAGTAAAATGTTTTACACATTTGGTTCCAAATTTTGTACATGTACATGCAAGTAGAATATGTATTTCTGTTAATTGTTGATGTGCAAACATATAAATTTGAACAAAAGTAAATTCCAGCAGTTGCATCATGTAACTATTAAATGTGATTTTTGTTTACTCTTTTGGTGGGATTTACACTGTGACACCATATGTACTAATTTCCGCCTTGTTTGCCTGCAGTTTAATTTTCAAAAACAGTCCTAGCATTCTTTTGTGTTTTGGATCCACACATTATACAGCAAAAGTTTTAGAACATGGCCTTTAGCTATTTCTTTCGCTCATTTATATTCAGCAAAATCTTCCCTGGCAAGATGATATCCCAACAGAAGTTTACATGCTGAAATTTCATTGGTTATCCCCATGCATGCTTATGCAATTAATGCCGGACCCATTTTTTCTCACATGATGCCCAGCCCCCCAGAGCACAGCGAAGAGTGAAGAAAGTCTGTGGCCAGAACAGGACTCGTCTACAATTTCAATATAATTATGTTTGGAATTTTAAATCACGTACAATTCAAGCTGGTTTAACCACTTAATCTTAATATGGAAGCAAGTGATATATTCATGTTGCAGTAAAAAAATAAAACCCAATTTTTCTATGTTTGTGACACATCTCCAACATGTGTAAAAATTGCAAAAAAGCATTGCTACAAGGAGAGGAGCTGTAGATACTTATTAGGAAAAATGGAGTGATCTTTTGTCATGGCTGCAATCAATATGAAAAATAATGTCAGTGTAATGTCAATGTCAATGTTTCCTTTCTACCTGTTTTTCTTTTTTTATCTATGTTATTTGAATCCTCAGCTTAGAATGACTCTTACAGTAATTGTATTTATTTAAGTAAAACTCAAGTTATTTCTGTAAAACACTATATATGAGATAACAAAAAAAGATTTAAAAAAAGAACAGGACTAAATGAACTTGCACACTGTTCTTAACTTTATATCAGGAAAAACTTGTGTGTATCACATGTTATCATGACTCCAAAACAAATTAAAGTTTCAATCATCGGTCCTAGTTTCCTGTCAAGACCAGTTCCAGCTCAAGATGGTGTTCCAATCAAAGCCTTTCAATTATTATGCTGATTTTATGCCTCCCAGACAATTTTTTTTGACAATTATTAAATATTGATATATGAGATGTTATATAATTGTTAGTAAGTATTCATAGAGGATAATTTTATTACATGACTGTGCAGTGATAGAAATTTCTCTTTGAACGTTAAAGAATATTTCATGAGTGAGTGCAGTGAACAAGTGAAATATTTAATAACACAGGAAGAGACATTTCATATCTCCAAGCAGCCATGTAATGTTCTGTTTATTATATAAATGTCAAAGGAAATACCAAACTATGTCACTTTAACATTTTTACCAGTTCTAAAAGTGAGTTTTATAGCAATGGTGTTGTTTTCACTTTCACTTAATATGAAGATACAGTATAATGTTTTCATGCGAAATCTCAGCTGGTATTTCATCAGAGTGTTTATATAGTGATATATAGTGAAATATAGGTACTGGCAGTATAATTATTATATACTAGGAAAATTCATTGCCCTGACGAGGGTATTCCACGTTAAATTTTACGAGAAAAATAATATTGCACGAATCGGGAAGTGATGAATGCAATATGATTTCTTGAGTGAAATTTAACAGGGAACACCCAAGTGAGGATGTGAATTTTCCTTGAATCGCATAGCAGGGATGAAGCTTGCAAGTGAAATCAATGCCAGTGTATATAAAAACTTGATTGACTTTTGCTGACCTGGAAAGTTAAAGTGAGCACGCAAAAGTCATTTCAGTGCTCAGTCAACTAACTAGTGAGCCACAACTTTGTTGGGGAGAAGGTTTGAGGGCGCGTGCATGTGGCTCAAGTTGAGTGCAGTGCCATGCTGAATACGCACTAGTGCAATTTCACATTAAATACAACCTCCTCAATTGGTCAATTAGCAAATCAGATTGCGTGATTAATCCCTGCCATGTGCTTCTTTACAATAGAGAGTTGGTTGAGTGAAAGGATATCACTTCTTTAACTCAATCTTCTTTTTATTTTAAATAATATGGACAGTAAATACACATACAGAGATACCAGTAAGAGCTGGGACCCGGGACCAGTGTTTGTCTACTACCCAGCTACTTCAGTTGTGACTTTTTGTAGACAGCAATGAAATGCAATCACCTTTAATTTTGTCATAAATTGATTATGTCACGTGGATTCAGCTTTATCTGGAGCACAGAAGTGTTTCCTGGGTGGTAATAATTATTGTTTTTCTTGTAATTTCAGATCTTTCTTTGAAAATATTGATGTATTGTTGATTCATTGATCAATAAATATACTAAATTGTTGCTTTTCATTAGTTGTTATCCGACCTTTTCTGAAATCGTATATCACACATGCCAGGCAGCTTTAAGCAGATGTATGTATGTCATGACATACATACCATTAATATTATACCTCGGTGATAATCTGCCAATCATATGTCTGCATTACACATGCCGATCAAATATTTGATGATATTGGACAGCAACAATTGCACTGTTTGTATGTGACCTAGTTTTGGGGATATGGTATGATGGTTTCTGAACCATTTTGTTGTTCATGTGATGTAATTCTACTATCACTTACATACTGGCAGTGTTTGTAGCAACCTTCGTCATTTGACTACATGTAAATCACAGCCAAGTCAGCATCATTGTATGGAAAGAAAGTCAAAGCCAGTGATCCAAATTCAGTTTTTGTAATTTTCGTTGGTATAATAAAACACTTATTTGGATTCACCCTTGCCCAAAATGCAAAGATATTTAAGTCTTAACTTGTAATATTAGGCCCTACCTGCGGTCTCGCCCAATATTGAAGTCTTGACTTAAATATTTATCTTCCCACATTGAACTTGGACAAATCCAATAAGTGTACATAATATTACCACACTACCCACATACTCCTCTGTGTGTAAATGTACCTTAGTTACTACTTGAAAAGTTATTAAAACCTCTGACATGCCATTGTGAAAACTGAAATTTAAGTGAGATTAAATTCAAGTCACTTGTCTCTTGTGGTAATCAATGTGCACGCTATTGTATTCTACTAATATGTAGTGTTTTAGTTCCTGGTAAAACACTACACACTGTCCTGTATGAATCTTATCTATAGCTTTTCTTTTAATGTGTCACTATCTGCAGAAAGCACCAGTAGTGAAAGGTTTTGTACGAGGTGTATCAAAGTTGACAGGTTATGTTGTACGGATGGTTGATGCAGAAAGCTGTGTCCTAACATATGTTACACAAGTCGACTTTAAAGGTACATTATTTTTAATTATTAAATAAATGGGATAATAAAATCAATCAATACATGCATTATTTTTAATTATTAAAGAAATGGGATAATGAAATCAATCAATACATGCATTATTTTTAATTATTAAATAAATGGGATAATAAAATCAATCAATACATGTACTAATTTGACCACGTATAACATAAACTTGACATATTAATACACTTATTATAGTACATGTACATTTCATCCAAACCTGGCTGTTTTCATGAACAATCATAAATCATCAGGTTTGTGTTTAAATTCAGTATAGTTCATTTTGTACTGTATAGATTTGAATGTACAAACACAGCATTGCTCATAATATTCTAATATATATAATATTACCCACCGTAAATGTACTAAGTTATAACATTTGACAAAAATTTAATTTAAACTGTACAAGCCTGACTACTACTCAAATTGTATACTACTCAAATTGTATAATTTATTCTAATTTTAGGTATGTATTTTCCAAATATTTTTAACTTCACTTTTGTTTTTAGTTTGTAAGAAAAAAAGATGTTGATGTTTTAAGTGCTAGACAACACCAATAAATTGAAATAAATAAGTTTGTACTATTTTATAAGTGTTAGTTATAATATTGTAATTATCTTTTTCAGGAATTCTCCCCAAATGGGTGGTGAATAAAGCAGCACAAAAAATAGCACCAAAGGTGAGTTGTTCCTCAGTCTAGAACCTTCCACTTTAAAGCATCAACCACAGCACTGCACTTTTAACCTTTCATTACACGCCTACCAGCAGTATTCCTGCAGTACACTGATAATTGATTTCTTCAAATGTTAACCCTTTCAGCCCCAAACACGACAATTGGTGTGTTGCTAAATTCTCCTAAACTGTCTCCTTTCCTTATAAACAGGTTGGGAGAATTTTGCTTTTCATCATAGATAGATTGATGTCTATGACCAATTGCTTTATTCTCATAACCAAACAACATATTCTGTGTTCAAAATGTAAGGAGAAGATATGCATTGATAAACTGGTTGGGGCTGAAAGGGTTAATGATGGAAGTAATATTTCAAGACTTTCAAGAATGATTATGAGTGTTTCAAAGGGGATTCCAAACATCAAGAAACTATGAATGAATGCACTCGGCTGCAAAGCGGTATTGTTTCGAGGTGTTTGGAATCCCCATTCAAACATGAAGTAAGAGTTTTTGAAATAACTTCTCACTTGATCAAAATAGACATGTTGATTGCATTGCTCATCACACACAATAGAACTGAACAGAATTCTCTCACAGGATCATTATGAAAACTTTATCCCTTAGTAGAGTTTGATATTGATTCAAACACTTAAATGAGTGTTTGATGAGGTTTCAAAACTCATCCACCTGACCAAATCTGCCTCTTTGATGGGTCTGAAATACATGAATAATTAATGAGTTTAGAATAATTTGTGAATGTTGAGGACTAACTGAGGTTGCCAATACTCACAAGCCCTCAACATCCACATGGTTTGTTTGGCATGAGTTGCAACAATTCAAACTTGATGGATTAAATACATTTAATAACAGTTCGTCCGTAGTCAATTCACAGTTAATTCATAGGTTTGCACTGAAACAGGACATTAAAAGATATAAATGGTAGATTCTAAGGAAACTTAACTAAACATGGAATGACATAACAGCGTAATGATACAATACAATGACAATACTGCAGTATGAATTGGATTGTATTGGCTAACAATGTAATATATAACATAAAACTTAATTCTAACTAAATGTACAGTAGTTCTTGCTAATCGGCATCGATTAACTTTCAAGAGAGAGATAGCACGATAGCGAAACAGTTTAAATGTCTATGACCATGATATATAAATTATATTAAACAATAATTGTCTGACTTACTTTGGCTTACACTCGTACCAAACCAAGCTGGAAGTATAAAGTTGGTAGCAGTAAAACACTGCTGTTCACCAGCATAGCATGTCAACTCTGTTTGATACAATTAAACTTAGATAGTCCCTATATTTCTGGTTGTCATCATTAAAGAAACAAATGATATCTCAAAACTCACTTGAATATAATATCAAATGCTTCTGCTCAGTGCAACAAAAATAAATGATTCAGATCGTAAATAATTTATGGCGTTCTGTATTGACAACAGAACTTTACATGTAGTTAATGATATAATCACATTCATGTTGAAATCACGTACGCTTCCTGCAATTTGATTGGTTCCCAACAGCACTGATTTCAGACTAAATTGCATGATTACAGATTTTGCACTCTTAGCGCGAGCAGGAACCCATTCAAATGCTTTTTCAACCTAGCACGCACAGGTTTTAACTGACACAAAAGGAAAGATTTCCGTCATTTCATTGTGTTTGTTAGTAAAAGGTTTCAAAATGAATATGATTAAGTGGTAATTAAACTTCGTTCGATTTTGAAGTCACGCGTATGTTTTCAGACCAAATTGCACTCCACTCAGGTCAATTACCATAATAACCGCATCCCCCTCCCTGCCTCTTTTTTTCACTATGTGCTTTGGCGGAGAATGTTCCAGTTACAGAATCCTGTAATGAAGCCATTTCTCCTTTATGTTCACCATCAGGGAATATTGTAGTTGTAAACTCTTTTGATTTATGATATTTTCTTGTTCAAATACAGGCTGTTTTGAAGTTGCATAAAGCAGCCTTAGGTTACCCGGAATGGAAATCTCAGAACAAACCAGACTTCAAACCGTGGTTAAGACCAGAGCAGAACCACCTTCCAGTTATTAACAGAGATGACGTCGAGTCTGTATCAGCAAGCAGTTCAGACCAGGAGGACGAGACTGAGGTTATCAAGAATGACGCAGATTACAGCAGTGAAGATAACTTGGATGGGCTTATGCTATAACCTTTTCTAGATCGGATACTTGTAAAATTGTTACTGTGTTATTTACAACTTAAGTGCAACAGTATCTCCAAAGGTATTAGTTAGGGGATTTTGAGCAAGGAATTCAAGCAACTGTGAGATGGCAGCAAATATTTATTTTGTTTTTTAAAATCTGATTTTACTTTTTTATTGGAATGGAAGTACTTTGTTGCAGCAGTGGTATTGGAATGATTGCTGTGTTTATAGACCTAAGATACTGTAACTTAAATTACATTATTGCTTCTAAGCAAAATAGACCAGAAGTAAAGAAATATATAAACAAAAACTGTCCTAGAGCTTGCTATCCCCTGACCAAAATTGCTAGATACAGCCTTGTTTTCTCAGAGATTTAGAATATACTTGGCATTAATGTACTTTGTAAGGAAGGAACGGGATAAGTGCAGCTTTGACCATGCATGCTATCGTGCTTGCCTTATGCATGATTATGACCACACTTCAAAACAGTTAATATTTACGATGATGTCAGATGATTTATTCTCACAATGTTCAGAATTCAAGTATGGCACAACTGTGTTTTGCACGTACAACATTAATTTTAAGCCATTGAACGATATCAAATTGTTAAAAAGTAAATGTTATTGAGCAGGACCAAATTTTATTTTTTTTATACCAAATGAAGCAACAGAACAAACTATTGTTTTCATGCTACCAAAAAATCCAAGCATGGTACTGTAATGTGATCTGTATTTTCACGCAAATTCAAGACTTCGAATATCAGTTTCATTAACCATTAAAAATAAAGATTTTATTTTTCATACGGAATTATACACCTATACTCATTGCGTGTTTTTGCTTGCCAAAGTATTTCCAGTCAGGCCAGGTAACAGTAGCATATTTTTCTTTTGTTTTAATGTGAACTTAATGCCGTACTACGGTTTGATACTTTTGTTCACAGCTGTGCAAGCCTCGTCCCCAGTCACCTGCTCGGTTTGTTGTGCGTGGCGCAGTTGAGTAGCCAGGCAAAGGAAGAGAACCGTGGGACGATGACTGGGGGCGTGTCTACTGCTGTCCATCTTGCAGTATCTCCAGTTTGATACGTGTATGCTCTAAGTACTCTCTTTGTAGACCTTGTATACAATATATATGCATGCAATGTAAGGTCCTGTAAGCAAAGTCGCGTTTTGGCTGTAAATTAATATTGAGACTTTGTAAAAAAAACCCTTTAAATTATTGTAGCTATTTAAATAGGTGTAGAATGCAGTAACAGTTGTGATTCAGAAGACTATAAAAAGTAAAAGTATAAGTGTACATTTTGAGCACAGAAAGAAATTGATAGGTCAGAATATTTGTCAACTGTATGAATTATCAGACTATTCTTTAGAAGTTGAAGTTATTATTGAAACGTAGAAGAATGTGTTACATAATTATACCAAATTGATAAGGCACAGACTACATCGATTTTGTGGTCTCAAAAAAGATCACAGTTTTTGTCATCAATACATGTACATGAAATCAAGAAATCGAGATTTGAGTATTGGCACCACTGAACCCACAGTCGCTGCCGAAAAATAAGCCGAATTCCTGAAATAATCTAGTTATTTGGTCAATTTGTAACCCCAGAAAACCTAAATTTGACATTCAAATAACTTGTCACGATTTACGTTGTTCTCGCGCTTGGACAGCACTTGTTTCTGAGAAGTTCTGCTGGCAGAACTGAAAGTAAGAAATAGCGTGTCAATTTATTGAGTTAATATATTTGCAGATTATTTTGAGTAGAAGGTCATAATGGTTTTCTGGTTGGTTTGTTTCCAAGTGCTCTGCATTATAATAAAGTATAAATTTGGTCCAGTTAGAGAAGTTCCTTATTTGAGTTCAACCTCCATGCCGAAATTTTGGGTGATAAATATATATCTTTTATTATATGGCCAAGATAGTACGCGCGCTCTGATTGGTTCTTGATAGGTCTGTATTTTCCGTAATGCCCACGGGCA
>JANSTR010009014.1:0-13981 GCA_025434805.1 Antipathozoanthus remengesaui | reverse complement strand
TCTATATAATTATTTCGATGCTCCGACAATCTAGACGGATCCTTGAGATTTTATTCCTATTCCAGAATAGACGGAATGGGGTCAATCGAACGCACCCTAAAATATATAACTAATAGTAATAAGTTTTGTACGAAATGGCTCTGTCTTTAGTTTTGGGTACAAAATGCCTCAAAAGGAAGATCACTGTGAACACCTCAGAGACACGCCGCTATGTGATATCCTCTATATACCAAGGTAACTGTGTATTGAGTCAATTTAAAAATTTGATAACTGCACATACCTTTAATTTTAATTGTAGGTTGAATCAAGTCAATGATGGCGGCGAGCGAGCTGTATTTGCTACTTCGTTCCCAGTGCAATCCGCTCGCCAAGGCCCCGACAAATTTGTCGGGGGCCTTGGATTGCGGATGGCACTGTGAACTAGGTTTGTTGGATCAAGAAAGAGAGGGACTGGCGCCAAGAATCGCGAAGAGTTCGAAAATTTTTCATTAACTGAACTGAACTGAACTGAACTGCAGTGAAACTAATGTCTTTGGGGATCTCTTCTGGACTAGGTAAGTTGAGTTGCATCTGAAATTATATGTATACTTGTGCTTAGTATTTCGAGAACAAAAATATTTAACCTTAAACTTACTAGAATGTAAAATTAAGAAGATGCGATATGGATTGTGATAGGCCATAAGAATAATTTGATTTTATAATTATACCGTTTGATTTAATTACATTATTTTTAATCAAAATCGAATGTCAGTTGGAAATTCAACAAAGGATACAATGGTCTAACTCGGGCTGTACAATATTAATACCAGGTCATTAGTTTGAATCAGAGTATACTCTCAATCTCACTTGTTACATTAATTTAATCAGTGATTAAAATGCTCAAGTTTAAGGCCTAAGACGTACATGTATGCTGTGTTTAAAATGGTTTACAAAATGACATATAATATATGGTCTAACCAGCAGATATCTACTTACATGAAGTGGAACAAAATGATACTTACTGTAGGCAAGAATAGCTGACAAATGGTTACTATCATTCATTGTTAATACCAAAATGACAATACTGAACAAGACATTGCCATTGGGTAATCACTAATGGAGGTGCTGCATGGCAAGGAAGACATTTAGGACCTACATGTACAGTACACAGCTCATTTACAGTGAATTAAAAAGGCTTACAGTATTCTGCAAAACAAAACGAAACGAAATGAAACGAAATGAGCAAAGCAAAACTGTATTTAGCGAAAGGAGAGATATATAATCCAAATGACCAAGCTGGTAACAAAAATAGTATCAGCACCACGTGTTATACATACCAAATTATTTTCAGTCTCACAGGTCTTTTCTGGACCGTTAAAATGACAGATCACGAAAAACTTGCGCGACTCCGTGAAAAACTGTATTTAGCGAAACGAGAGATATATAATCCAAATGACCAAGCTGGTGACAAAAACAGCATCAGCACCGCTTGTTATACATACCAATTTTTTTCAGTCCTACAGGTCGTTTCTACACCTTTAAAATCACCCCCTCCCGCATTTAATTTTTTCTATCTTTCATCAAAATTATATATTAAAAAAAAACAAAAGACATGGCATCGAAACAACCCAAAGGCAAATCTGGACAGTTTGTTCATATTCAGAACGTTTTATAATCGGCCTGATAACCAGATTAAAGTTTGCCACCAGTTTTATCTCTGAGATACACAATTTGTACGAGCTATAATGAAAAGATTATAAATAAAAAAATAAATAAAATCCGTCCTTCCGTATTATAATTTACGGATGTGTACAATGATAAACTAATGGGGTTTTTTATGGGTTGAGGCCACAATGGGAACTTTACTATGGTAAACTCGCTAAACCATAGTTAAAATATAGCTTTAGCACGGTAAAAATAAGCAAAACGCCACATGTTTTTCAAAATCAAATCCAGACAGTTAATTGTCGTAATGATATAAAGTTCCCCGTTGTTTTGCCGCCTAAAGTAAACCTGTCAAAATACGGAGCATCTTCACACCAAATACTATAAAGTTTAGACTAATAATAACAAGCGATAAACCCCACCTTTTGAAATGGTAAACGTAAATTTACCATCGTGAATTTTTCTTTCAATTCATTTGGCGCTATTGCTAACGAAACCAACTGCAATCACACGTGTGTGGGGCCCTTGGGACCAGTCCACAGAAATATAATTTTTATTTGCTGCTCGTCTTAGCATAAAAGTCAACAAAGTTTGACCGACATGTTTACCGATGATTGCTCGGGGATTAGCGACAAATGTCATATATACTACATTCTCATTGCAAAAATTCATTTTGTTTGTTTTAGGTTTGCACTGCATTTTGGTAAAAGCTAAAAACACCGGCCACCTTTTCGGTATGATGGATTCAGGATTGTGTGACCTTGTGTAGGATTGGTTTATATTTTATTATAAAATATAAAAGCCAAAGAGACTTATCCCTGACCTTATCGATGACAGAGGATACTCTAAAAACGATAAATTGTTCGGTGGTAAACTTGTCTTAATTTTATTGCAAACTTTTTAAAATTTGATGCCCTTTCACCGGAAGTAATCATCTTACAGGAAATAGACTATGTCACGAGCCCAACTTCCTGGCGCGAATGTTTGCACATGTGATTGTGAATTCTTGTCGATTGTCAGACGTAGCAAAGCATTCATGGCTCTGTCTTTCAAATTTCCGTCGCTTGTCGCTAGAAAACAATGTGATTATGCTAAAGGTATACCGACCTTTTGCTGGGAAGATCTTTCCGACAAGGAAGAAATCGGGAGAGGCTCCTTCGGTTTGTTGCAAAATATCAACAGGCGTGCAGTGGCGATGCCGGTACTGTTGTTGTAAAGAAGCTATTAGAACAAGGTGAGGGAGATAAAAACTTGTTTTTTAGGGAAGCCAGGATTTACCAAGGCCCCAAAAACAAAAATGTCGTAAGTTTCAAGGCAGTTTGTCAATCGCCTTGTGCAATCATGCTAGAGTATTCGTGCTTTGACTTTTCACCATTATTCGAGGAAGGTCATGACAAGGTTAACTGTCTGGACGACTTTTTGCGTTACGTTGATGCAGAAAATGCAATTGACACTTTCCCGTTCCATAACAAAATTGGAAGTGACATTTCTGCTGGCCTTGCATATCTGCACGAGCGAGGTGTAGCCCATCGAGATCTTAAGCCTGCTAATATTTTGGTTTCCAACAACCATTACGCAGGTTTAGAAGACAAGGACGAGCTGCAGCGTGCGTATGAGACAGAACCGATCATATGCAAAGTGTCTGACTTTGGAGAGAGCAGATCTGAAGCAGCTCAGACGGCGTCCATGTGCCATAGTGCCACCTATAATGTCAACCGCGGTTCGCCTGTATTCATGGCACCCGAATTTTTTTCTGAGGACGAACCTTCCTCCCCTGCAACCATCGATGACTTAAAGGCCGTTGATATGTGGGCCATGGGAATGGTGCTGTTCATGATGCTGAACCCAAATCTGAAGACGCCATATAGTCAGGAGATTAACGAAGGTCGTGAGGCACGTGTCAAATGGCGCAAAACGGTGGAATGTTGCCACAAAAGAAAGCACGCTCCGAAAATGGCCGTGAAGTACCAAGCGTACCAAGAAACAGAATGGTATCTCATTCTGGAAGCATTTAAAAGATGCTCACATTTTACTCCCAGTCAACGCATAACTGCCCCAGAACTGGTTATGTTTTTTGGTGATGACAAAGGTAACGTCCGAGACTTGGTCTTGGAGGTCAGTCAAGCCAGCGCAGTTGAAGAATATGACCGTGCGGCGATTGATGCTGGTCGTTTGCTTAATGCTCAGCTTGTGATCACCAGAGATGGGACAAACGCATGCTCATTTCTCGCAATTTACATTGCCGAACATCTGATAACAACCAGTAGCAACAACCGAAATGACGATGTGTGGAGCTACACTGCTAAGTCCGTGGAGAACATTATTCGCGCCACTCCTGAGCATTTTAATCAACATAGAGATATCACCAGGTATTATGATGTCATGGAGGCGTACACCATACTTAAGAAAAAGCCGGGCTCGTTTCAGCGTACACCATCTCGGAGAAATTCTATGACAGCCAGGAAGAACAGCAAGCTTTCTCGCACGCTGGGAAGGTGGCGTTGAGACAAGCGATAGCTAGCTTTAATACAGTCGATAGCACCACGGTTGCAGTGTTTTCTTGTGGTGGCTATATTATAGTTTTGGGATGTATGTGTGGTGATTTCTTCATTGTCGACACTCATCCAACATGCAGTGAGCTCGGTGGAAATGGCAAAGGTGAGATCAAAGTTTTCCCATCTTCCGACTCCACTTCAATTTGCGTTTGTGCTGCTGGATTTGGAAAAGACTTGAGATGAGCGGAGTTGGCACCGAGGCACTGCAGGCGTTGAGCATACTTGAAAGTTCTTACAGGTACGTAAAATTCAGTTGATTCATTGCACTTAATTAAAATACAATTTTACCCGATTAAAAACATTACTGAATCTTTCCAATTCACGTGATACTTATTTTTTTCCTAATTTATACCTCAGTCAAAGCTACCCCCTGGGGGGGGGGCGAGGGGGGTACTCCCATATGATGGACCTTTTTCAGGCTGGAGGTATACGAAAGGGTGGACATTTCGTGCTCGAGGTATTTGAAAGGGGTCGGGAAATTTGTTATTTTGGTATAGCAAGTGTATCTTTAAATGTATTTATTTATTGTATTATTTGAGGTATAGCAAAAGTTCCCGTATTTTAGGTCGAGGTTTTTGAAAGGGTCAACTTTTTGCCTAAAAGTGATGTTTAAAAGGTTAAGGGGTCCAGAATCAGGGCGGAGTCCCCCTGTATAAAGGCGTAACCCCCCCCCCCCACAAACACACACCGGGAGACTACCATTTTTTAACAGCAACTAATTATAATTTAATTTTCAGGATTTTGGTTAGGTTCAGAAAATTCAGTTAGTACTCGCTAAAAGTAAGTTCTCGCCAATAACTCATTCCTGCAAAATAGACTTCAACGTAGAATTTTTAGCTCCAGAAACGAATTATACAATTCAAGAGGCCGGTGACCGAGTTCATTTTGGATTTTTGGTCTTAATATTCAAATAAGTCAACTCGCCCCCCCCCCCCCCTCCTCCATTAGCATAACCACTACTACCAATAGTCAATACGACAATAGTCAAATAATCCGCTCCTTAATACTACAGATAATTAAATATAAGCTTTTACATCCACAGCGGATCGTGCCACACAGGTGTTAAGAGGCCTGCGCAAGAAGAGGATGTATTCACTACTCTTCCTCGGAAGGTGAAACCCAGGGTGAATCCATCGGTCGAACAGCTACAGTTCTTCAGCGAAGAGAGTAGAGGTATTGCTTCTAATAACTCATGACAAACTAATCCCACTCATATATCGCGTTGTTTGAGTTATGAGCCCTCGTATGGTTGGGGATTAACCATTTGATCTCCTAGGAGAGGGGGGGGGGGAGGGGGAGTGGCATAAATTGTAAAGTGAAACTTTTCAGGTCCAGGGCATACAAAAGAAAAAAGGGAACACAGAAATCCCATATAGAGCATATATGGAAATTGACAATAAATGCTTTTATTGCTGTGAAATCCTTCTCTCATCCCCCCCCCCCCCAGGAACAGATGGTTCATCTCTTGGATGGCTGTAAATGAACAGTGAACTACTCACGTTCGTTCAGCAAATGAAATAATCCAAAGTTACTTTAAAACTAGCCTAGGAAAGTTAAGTCTATTAACGAATTGCGATCGGTAAGTCGTACGTTTCTGTACCGTACTCGAGTTGACAATGCCTTATTTAAACAATGACATCGTTGAAATTGGCGTTCGTTTGACATACAGGAAGCCATGATTTATTTGAAGAGAGTCATTCTAGTGCTGCACTTCAAAGCTTGGAACAAGGTACGTATTGATCATTAAACCTTAGACACCAAAAATACATTAAACCTTAGACACCAAAAATATTGAAGAAGAGGGGTGTTACCTTCCCCCTGAATACGTGAACACTTGCGGAATTTTAGCTAAGTATTTACGACAAACTCTCAGCACCAAGAACTAATTCCCTTTCTTCATCTTCTGTAACACCTCCTCCATTCTGGTCGTCCTGCCTACTGTACCCGTTCAACTGAGAGACGTTTTTTACCACCAGGCTACCATGATTCATTTGACGATAGCTGTTCTGGTGTTGAATCACAATGCCCGGCTCATGATGGTACGTGTTGACTATTCCCGTTTATAAGGCAATACGACATGCCTTCGTCCAACTCCTTATCATTTTACGGCGCTAGGTAACGGTGTATTCAGGGAAGTGATATCAGCATTTAATTATTATTAATTAAGATGTTTTATAAAGGTAGACAAAAGTTAAAGTTGCAATGTAAGCTACTTTGAGTCGTGGTTTTAAAGCGAGTGGTCCATACACTTTGTAAGGCTTATTTTTCGTTGCTATACGTTAGGCTTATTAATTTATTGTCTAGATCTATTATTCATAATTCATTTATCTTCGCAGACAACTGTGACTTATCCATCCAAGTAAAATCAAAGGCAAGCAATCAATCTTCACAGCAGCCCTTTGTTCAACAAGGTCAGTATTTACATTTCCTAATGGGTAGCCTCTTTGCAGGTCTTTTGGCACTAGCAGCATAGAAACTTTGCAGGACTAGATATTGCATCACACTTTCTGCTTGATGAGTATCAAACATGTATCATTGTACATAGAATAAGAAAAGATAGAAACGTTTGTAAATATGCAAATTGATAGATATATATGTTTTTCTTGATTGCAGTGTCTATTAATGGATGTCCTGTGTTTCGACGAAGTAAAAGGGGATTGAGTGTGAAAGAAATTCTGGAAATTTGCGTAGGAGAAAAAGTATTCCCTGAATTGGTATCCATCAAAGTACCTCAAGCTGTTCGGGAAAATGCCATATTTGTGATCGATCTCCAAAATTCCTCAATGTCACATCGCGACTTGAGTACAGATGACAATGGTATCTTTAGTCGGCACTCCTCTCCAACAGAAAAAGTGCGAGTAAAATTCGAAAGCAATGGAACTGTGAAGACTGTAGAAATCGTTTCTACAGACGACAGCTCTTGTGAAGATCATATATACCTCGTACGCAGACAGTATAGCTGGCACGATGCAACCAAAACCTTTTCTAGAATCATCTACAAAGTTGAAAGGAACGGTGTCCTTGCCAGATATGCAATAGTGCAGTACAAAGCCTCAAGAAACATCACAGAGTTGTTTTTGAAATCTCATGGTAACTCGCATAAGAAGAAGGAATCGTACTATCGTGTGAAACCCAGCGTTCTTGCCAAAGCCAAGGAAATGGCGTCACGAAGCGAAACACCAAAGCACATAGTTACTTCGATAGAGAGGGAGGGCGGTGGCGTTTTAAATATCGAATCTCCTTCAGATATGATGAGAAATAGGGAACAATTGTACAATGTGTGCCGAGCTCTGCCTGGACAGAAACGTAGCCGGAACACTGGGCCACCACGAAGACCAGATTTCGTCAAGTTGATGAATCTCATGCAGCACGACGAATTCCTGCGTGATATTTCATTTGGAATGAAATCCAAGAAGGGTGCAGATTACATGGCGCCAAAGACTTTTGCAGCAACTGATGAACAAATGCCATTGACATGACCTATAACGTAGGGCGCTTCTACGTAACCACATTGGCCTTCCCCCATCCGATGTTTGTTTATAGAAACAAACCAGACAGACACCCCACTGCACTAGCGGCGATGATGACCAGCATTTCCAAAGATACGGAGGATTACGAGTATCTTGCTTCTTCCCTTTCGCGGAAAGGTGTCAAGACACTAACGTATGGTACTGACGGTGAGGTGGCACTTGAACAAGGATTTGAGAATGTGTTTCCCATAAACACATCTTCCGACGTGCCTGAGAAAAGAAACATTCATCTTCGTTGCTTCACTCACGTTGAAGCAGACATAAAGGCAAAGCTGGCAAAGTTGAATGTTTCTTCGAAAGAGCAGAAGAAAATATGCTGTCAAATCCTTGGAGCTGAAAGAGATGGAGTCAGGGTTAAAGGACTGGTTGATTGCGAAAACCACGAAGCATTTGAATCCATACTCCTCACAATGCGTCCGGCATGGCCTGCAGGATTCCCAGAGTGGCTAGCAACCCAGAAGGGAAGATTACGTTCTCTGACATCGACTCTGCAAATGTGCATGATGAAACGCGTTAGAGTTGCTGCAGGCTTGGGCAATCCCCCCAACAAATGGCATAATCAGGGAACAGAAGCCATGCACAACGTGTTGAAAGAAGAGGCCCACGGGGAGGCCATGGACCAGGCTCGAATTCACGAAGTTGTTAACGAGAGAGTTGTGCAGCAGCAAAAGAATGAGTTTGTTAAGGCACTGCGAGGAATTGGCGAATATCGTCTTGCTCCCGAATATGCTAATCTTGCCGTCGATCCAATCAGGTGGGCAGAAATGACCCCTCAACAGCGTTCAGCGTACGTTAAGAAAGGTGTAGGTGTCAGTTCAGAGAATGAGTCAGCTGATGAACTGGGCGTGCAAAGGCTTTCTATTTCTGCCACAGAGAGCGGTTTAGATACGCTATTGGCAACCCATGTTTTGTTGGATATCTGGAGGAGAGCCGAGGTGATCCTTTTCAGGTTTAAAGTTCTCCCGTTGGATAATGACAACTTTTGCGTCACAGAAGGCGACAAGGCATTCACCGTCGAAAGGAAACGTGGCGTATTTACATGTAGAGGTTGTGCCACATTTGCAGGGAGTGGGGGTATTTGCCAGCATTCAGTCGCACTTGCAGAGCAACAAAGAAACCTGCGACAGCACATCGACAAATATGCTCAACAGCAAAATTTCGAGGCTAGAGTTGCTTTCCAGAACATTCCACGGAACGATGGGGAAAAAAACAAGCAAAAAAAGCCTCGTAAAGGCGCAAATAACGTGGCCCAGGCGCCAATTACAGGAGAACAGGATCCAATTGGAATCAGCGATCCTGATCTAGACTTTCCAAAACCTGCCCGATTTACCAACTATTTTCATAACGATGAACCGTTTGAAATTGCTTTCGTCGTTGACCACAGTCGCGCAGTTAGCTGCGAAGGGTGCAGCATAAATTTCTCTCGCGATGTACCCATTGCTCCCTGGGACATATGCATAGTGCACAAGGAACGCTATCTCTACCCAGATAAAGACCCCGTCAACCCAAGCAAAGTCCAGTTCAAACCCACAAGAAAAAAACTAGGCAAAACGTTTTACTGTGTTCGGAAAAGTTGTCTTCTGTCCCGTCATCCCTACTTCTGGAAGGGGCGTTTGCAACTCTCAGAGGAGGTAAAGGAGCGATTGCATTAATTTTTCTTTAATTACCTAATTTTTCAGTCCAGTGCTGGGATGTCCTTGCAGCTGTACATGTATGTTGTTCTTCATTAAAGACGCTCGCAAACATCCAAGTCAGCAGCTTAAACATAGCAGGTAACAGCTAATTCCATATGGGATATTGGGTCATTCCATACCAAATCACCCAGTGCTTCCCGGGTGACTCCCTCAGATTTTGTTGAAAAAATTCCTAAAAAAGCTCCCTAGCATCAATAAAGAAATTCCCAAATTGCAGCTTTCTATTTCAAATAGTTTCAAAGTTATGGCACTTTGAAATTTGCCAGCCACACCCATTTTCACTTCCTGCTTGGCTCAAACACAAATTTATTGTAATTTTGGAATGTCATAACTTGATAATCAATTGAGATATTTGAGCGAAAGTTGGTAACTTACCTAAATGCATCCCTGGCTTTCAGAATGTGCCCTCAGAAGCACTCTTCAGTGTGTTGCTTGTGAGATAATTGTGTTTAAAATATGCATTTTGCCCTCACGTAAAGCCATTTTATTAGATTTTACAGGTGTCTACAAAATCAGGTATGTGTCCTAGTACTCATATCTCACTGTAATTCTAATATTTGCATGATGGGTTTTTGATAACAGCAAAATCAACCCTATCTAGGCATCAAATCAGTTTTTAATTGGGCCTCAAAAAGACTGCAGATAAAAAAATATGCAAATTACCCTTCTCTGCAGGGGGCCATTTCGCCTTGTTGGCAATTACCCAGCTGGTAAAAAAAATTATCACATAATCTACTGCTACTAAGGTTTCTCTCCACCAAGTATGGGTATTCATCCAAAGCTCCTTCATTAGGAATTAATTTTTAAAAGTTATGAGACTTTCAGTCAAAAGATTCTTGCAGAGTTGAGAGTACCAGATGATTTTGAGCAACAAGTAAAAAGTTGATGAATAAACCCCGATCAGTATGCCATTGCCCTTGTTTCAACTTAATATAACCTACTTAGTATGTTGGAGTACTGAACTGCTGGAGAAGCCCTCTTTCCCAGTATTATCCCCGTACACTTACCCCCAACCCTTCCCACCCCTGTCCTCACTACACCTCCCCCTGCATTTACATTTAATAACGAGAGATGCAAGAAAAGTCACTAGCATATCCTGATTTATAGCATATTTTTTAAATATTTACCATCTTATATATTGGTTCTATAACTACAGTTTTACAGAATTATTATTAAAAGTACTATGTATAACTTTAACTCAACCAGTAAATTAAACCAAAATAGCCTTAAAATTGAATAGATGGGCAAAGTGATATTTAATACATTTAATGTGAATAATTTTCATTTGTGTTAAAATTATGTGTAAACCATTCAGCAGTGTTTTAAAATATTATGTTGCTTTTAAACTTTTTTTTCTCTCGGCCATTTCATAAAACATGAAGTTTGTTTGTTTCTTTTGTATTTAAGCCTAATACATTATTCCCTCATTTTTATTTCGTTCTTTTCTTGAAGACATTAAAGACAAAGTAAACATTTTGATAAAGATTGAATACAAAAACAAACACTAAAGGAAAATTTAATTAAAGGATTACTTTAATAATGATTAGTATCCATGTCAATTTTAGTGTTTAAGTAATTTCTAAAATATTCAAGCAGGGAGGTAATTTGAAACCCCCATCAGTGGGATAGGATTGTATTGCAACATCAACCACATGGTTAGTTCAAAGTTCACTTTTATACACTAAATTTTCATTTAGAAACCAACATGGCTTCAATAAATGGTACTTCCTTGTAAAATAGGCATTTCTTTGGTTGAAGACTGCCACTTAAAGTCATTGTGTAGAAATGAAGGGTTTTATCCCATCACTAGCTTTAGTGAAGCAGACAAAGAGCTTTTAGAATTGAGATGTGGCATTCAGTTCACTGATCATGATGAGGTTTGCTATCACCATGAGAAAACTTATTTGTCTAGTTATCAACGACTGCAAAAGAAATGTGCTGACCCTTACAAACAGCATAAGAGACAAGTTACAAGTAAGTCTTGAGAAAAATTGAAAATATTCCTGCTAGTCAGTTTATGTGTTTTGGCTTCATACTGATTTTCAAAAACTTTCATAAATATTTCAAGTTAAAAATTTGACTCCCTGTACTCTCTCCTTTTGATTAATACAAAATTACAGAAGGATTAGTTATAATTGGGAAAGAGATGGCCAAACAACTACAAGTTGAAGTGAAACCTGGTCAGAAATTGTGCTCCAAATGCAAGAAACAGGCCTTAGAGGAGGGCCAAGCAGAACCACAACCTATAAATGTCTTCAGTGAACAAAGTGCGGAGGATGATGTCCAGTTCAACATATGAACATATGAACCAGAGGAGGAAGCAGTTGATGACTTAAACAGTACACTTGATTCTCTAGACTGTTCTCCAATTAAGATTTCAGTCAGTAAAAGAGACAAAGTGCCATATGGAAAGAGAAAGCTCAAACAGGTGCAGACTGCTGTAAAGAAAAAAGTAGCCCATGGCATGAAGCTACATGAGCAGGATCTGGAAGAGAAGAATGCTGACAAAGATGGCTGTGAGAAGTGCAAGGATCTTGACCGATTTGTGTACTGTTGAAAGACAAAATCAGAGTGAGTACAAGGCAAGAAAAAATAAAACTACTGACTCTTACTCCAGAGAGCTGGTCCAATGACACTGCAATGAAAGAATTTGGTGTCACAAACTATATGATAAAGCAGCAATGAAGCTTAAGAATGAAAGAGGTATATTGGCAGAGCCAAGGCCCAAGAAAGGCAGAAGCCTGCCAAAGGATACAACTGAGAAAGTAATTGCTTTTTATCAGTTGGAGGAGTTTTCCCGTTTGTGTCCTGGGCGAAAGGAATGTGTAAAAATAATGAATGAGAAAGGTGAAAAGGCCTATGCGTAAAAGCGGTTACTTTTAGTCAATCTAAAAGAACTTCACATTCCATTCAAACAAAGGCACCCAGAAAACCCAGTTGGCTTTTCAAAGTTCTGTCAGCTGCGACCGAAGTGGTGTATTCCAGTTACTGCTGCAGGAGCACATTCTGTCTGTGTCTGTCAACAACATCAGAATGCAAAGCTTCTAGCTGCGGCCCTTCCTGAGAAAAACACTGATTATAAGTTACTACTGAGCAAAATTGTCTGCAGCATGGAGAATCAGGATTGCATGATTCACCTCTGTGATGAGTGTCCAGGCAAAGATCTATGCCCTTAATAAACGCTTAACTGATTTATTTGATATGCATGCTTTTGATCTGAACGATGAAATATCATACAAACAGTGGGGACAGACAGACAGAAGCAACCTTTTAAGCATGACAGTCACTGTTGAAGAATTCATTAACACAGCCACCGACATATTTGATAGCCTTCGACAGCATCATTTTACAGCCAAAGCACAGTCAGCATACATTGCAAACCTGAAAGAAACCCTTGAACAAGAAGAAGCAATAGTCCTGCTAGATTTTGCTGAGAACTACAGCTTTAGTATTCAAGATGCTGTCCAAGGCTACCACTGGAACAACAGCCAAGCTACTCTTCACCCATTTGTGGTATACTTCAGCACTGAAGGACAATTACAATTCCAAAACTTCTGTATTATTTCTGACTGTCTGAAGCATGATACAACCACTGTACATGCATTCATTTCAGCGCTTATTCCACATATCAAAAAAAATCTGCCACAAATTAGAAAACTGATTTACTTCAGTGATGGAGAAGCAAGCCAGTACAAAAATTACAAGAACTTTACAAACTTGTGCCATCACAGACAAGATCATGGACTGAACGCAGAGTGGCACTTCTTTGCCACAAGTCATGGCAAGAGTCCATGTGATGGCATTGGGGGAACAGTTAAGGGTCTCGTTGCCCGTGCAAGTCTACAGAAAACTACTGAACAGCACATTGTGACGCCTGCTGACATGTTTGCATGGGCTCGTGACAATATCCCTGGTGTCACATTTTTCTATGTATCAGCAGATGAGGTGACAGAAATGGAGCCAAGAAAGATCTTGAATCCCACTTTGCTCAAGCAGGTACTTTAACTGCCACTCGTTCCCATCACTGATTTATCCCCACTTCCGAGACTGAACTGAACATGAAAAGGCTCAGTGCTGATTCTCATTACACAGTATCAAATGTTTCTTCTTTGCTGCCCTCTAATGCAGAACTCCTTTCTTTTGAGCAGTTACAGCCTGGTAGATACATAGCATGTGTATATGACAGTGAGTGGTATGCGGGCTGTATTGTTGAGTGTTCTGAACAGCACAGTGATGTGCTAGTGAACTTTATGAAGAGGTCACACTCGGGGCACTTCTCCTGGCCTCCTCCCTCAAAGAAGGATGAGTGTTAGGTGCCAATTCAACACATCATTTGTTTGATAAGGGCTCCTGAGCTGCAAGGCCATACTGCAAGATTCTACAAACTTAACCCCCAAGATCTCAAGACCATTGAGCAAAACCTGGCGGCCTTTCTTTAAAGCATTTGCATTAAGTGTTTACTAGAATACCTATACTTCTTTGACATAATGTTAAAATCATTGTCCAAGAATCTTTCACACTTGTAAATATTTTTAGGTTTAAGCACCTGTTCTATGGT